>CM042794.1:7033066-7340215 GCA_018691245.2 Ips nitidus
CTAACTTCTTGGTTAGAAAAGAAAAGAAAAAATGTTGTCATATTCAAAAGTTTTAAAATTGTTTGACGTTAAAATAGTAACGTTTTTTTTAGGTTAGAAATGTCAAAATTTAATATGAAGATTGAAGTAAGTGAGATTTTTCATGATATAAAATGATTGCACTGCAATTTCCACTTTGACAGTTCCTAAGGCGGTTATTTTGACAGTTGTTTTCTGGTTTTTTTTCTCTTTGTCTCTCTCTTTCTCACTGGTTGTTCCTGTTTAGTGTTACTTTGTCTAAGACATCTGTGTTTTAATTTTGCTTTCTAACCCGTTGTATTCTCTTTTTTTATTTGCCCATCTCTTCCCCTCCCTCACAATTTTGCTGTATCTTATCGATTTCACTGTTTTTTTCTGTTTCCTACTAGAAAAGAAAAAACGAAGGAGAGAGTTAAAAAGAGAAAAAAAAAGCAAAAAAATGTAATTTTTTAAGTTAGAAATGTCAAAATTATCATTCTCTACTGATTCAGAATTTTTTTTTTACATTTCAATTTGGTCAGCCATCAAGTGACAGCCTAACTGTCAAACAAAAATTACGTGACAAATTTTGTTTATTTTTGGTTATTCATTTATTTACTTTTGTGTCAAAAGCGTTGCATACAAAGTAGATAAAATTACAGTATACAAGAGTGATACAAACAAAAAGAAAAAAAGTATAGATACAATGCACAACATTTATATGGTAAATTTTGGTGTGACTGTGAGACTATTATTGTATTCATCGCCATTAAGCAGTTTTCTTTTTTGGAAACTACGGCAACAATGCAATTTACTTCCATTCTGTGACGTCGTTCTAGTTTACTTTGATTTCCCGTATATGAAGTTTTGTAATTAGACCTCTATTGTTGCACATACACAAATAGGATGAAATTCGGCACACAAAATGCAAATGTGGCTTCCATATGAAACGAACACCGTCTAAGGCAAGTGCAAATTAAATTATTACTTATTGTTTAAACTAATACAAATTTAGCCTGACAAAACAATGTTAAGGCAAAATAGCGCGGGCTCCATCGTTTATCTACGTGACCAGCGTAAGTAATCCATGTTACCCACATGTACCAACCATATTATACAGAGTGAGCCAAAAAAGTAAACTTACATAAAAAATCGTATTGCCATTGTTAAAAACTCGGTCCAAACGCGAGTACGGTACACTGTCCGAGTCGGAACGAACGAATTTATGACAAAACATAAACATGTTAACACATATTGTAATGACAAATGGGGAAAATAAAGAAATCTAGTGAATAATAATTTCCAGAATCACGGTTCTTTAAACGCATATTACAATCGCGGAAGTGGGCGTCCGACTAATCATCGCATATGAACTGAACCACTTAAAGCGCAGACATAAATGCATAATAAATATCTGTTCAGTTTGATGATTATTTAATGTTAACTAGTTTGCAAGAAAGAGACGCCAAATTGGTGGCTGCAATTAGGTAATGTAAACCGATGCTCGGCCAGATGTCGTTGATTTCGATTTAGAACAAATTCCAAAGCAAGAGTCTGAGGGAATAACGATTATAGTGCTTGACAAGAAAAGACCAAATAGAATTGTAAAAGTCTATCTTTGGAAACGTCCTTACTTCACTGAGTGCAGAAAGTAACCGTTTCCGAGATATTCGACTTTTCTTTGAAAATTGCATCAAAATTTTGAAAATTTTGTATTCCGCCAATTGAGGGGTTTCAGTGACTGTAAGAGGCTCAAAATGTTCGTATTGAACTGCTCTTTCACCAACTGATAACCGCAACACAATTCAACATATTATACAGGGTGTGGAAAAAACAAAAAAGCTAGCCTAGCCCTACTGAGTGCAGAAAGTCATTCTGAACATTTTCGTCTCTTTGGTCTCTTGCAAAAATTCCGTAACTCTAACCGTTTCCGAGATATTTGAATTTTTAACGGAAATTGCTTCAAAATTTTGAAAATTATGTATCTTTGCCATTTTTGCGCTTCCAGCGAGTGTAAAAAGTTCAAAATGTTCGTCTTGAACTGGTCTTTCACCTCGTGCTACGCACAACACGATTAAGCATCTACCAGGTGCATCTATCCCACATATCATAAATTTTTGTTTTAATGACTAGTGTTCAAAAAAAACATATTCTTGAAAAAAAAATTATGGTTGTAAATGTTCCTACATTAGTTTGAATTTGTCCATTAAATTTAAAAGATCTGTTCTGGCGCGCATGTGACCAGTTATGACTGCGTTTACTTATTGGTTGATTGTAACGTGGATGTGAATCATTTTTTTTCTATTTAGCCCTATCCGTCTGAGTGGACAGGCCCAGAAAGTCATTCTGAACATTTCCTATAGAGTGCAGAAAGTCATTCTGAACATTTTCCTATCTTTGGTCTCTTGCAAAAATTCCGTAACTCTAACCGTTTCCGAGATATTTGAATTTTTTACGGAAATTGCTTCAAAATTTTGAAAATTATGTATCTTTGCCATTTTTGCGCTTCCAGCGAGTGTAAAAAGTTCAAAATGTTCGTCTTGAACTGGTCTTTCACCTCGTGCTACGCACAACACGATTAAGCATCTACCGGGTGTTCAAAAAACAGTTAAATTTGAAACTAAAGCTCTGCCAGTTATGACTGCGTTTACTTAGTTGTAAGTGGATGTAAACCTAACCCTACTGAGTGCAGAAAGTCATTCTGAACAGTTTCCTATCTTTGGTCTCTTGCAAAAATTCCGTAACTCTAACCGTTTCCGAGATATTAGAATGTTTTATGGAAGTTGCATACAAATTATGTATCTTTGCCATTTTTGCGCTTCCAGTGAGTGTAAAAAGCTCAAAATGTTCGTCTTGAACTAGTCTTTCACCTCGTGCTACGCACAACACGATTAAGCATCTACCAGGTGTTCAAAAAACAAAACAAAAAACAGTTAAATTTGAAACTAAGGCTTTGCCAGTTATGACTGCGTTTACTTAGTTGTAAGTGGGTGTAAACCTAGCCCTACTGAGTGCAGAAAGTCATTCTGAACATTTTCGTCTCTTTGGTCTCTTGCAAAAATTCCGTAACTCTAACCGTTTCCGAGATATTTGAATTTTTTAAGGAAATTGCATTAAAGTTTTGAAAATTATTTATCTTTGCCAATTTTGCGCTTCCAGCGAGTGTAAAAAGCTCAAAATGTTCGTCTTGAACTGGGTGTAACCTGGCCCAAAATGTTCGTTTGCTTCTTCGTTTTTTACACGTCAATATCGCGAAAACCGTTGCAGAGGTTATCAGGTTATCATACATGAAACACACTTGAAATCGTTAGCAGAATCTAAAAATATAATAATATACAGGGTGCTCCATTTAAAATAGTCGAGTTGGTACCAACTTCGGTCAACGCCCCAACGCAAATACTAAACCTTGAAATTTTCAAAAAGTTTTCTTTTACAGTTTTCGAAATATCGACCGCTGTAGTTCCCGATGGGACACCCTGTATTGTCCAACCAGAGTAGATTTATTAAAAGTTTTCGGCCATTTTTGTAGCAAATTGTCGTTTTGTAGTCACATACATTGATTTTGATAAATGTGTGTATTTATAGCTTCATGGTACTGAATTTTGACAGCTGACACTAATGACAAGTCTGAATTGTCCCGAAATTTTGACGAATGTCACGTCTGTGACATAAGACACTTGATGAGAGGCAGGTATATCCAACAACCTGTCTATGGAACTATAAAATGTAATTATGTTACACACACACATTGCAGTTCTTTTCATATGTGTTTTATAGCTTTATGAAGAGTATTTTTGACTGTTTAAGTCAAAGTGTTCTAGTATCACGTGACATTGTCCCATTCTGGAGTGATCGATTTCTGCTTTAAATTTGCTCTTCCAACAAAGTCTTTAAAAAAAAGTCCAACGGACTTAAATCGGGTAAACTTGGTGGCCATTCTTTACACCTTCTCTCTTGAGAAGACATTATTTGAAGTGTTCCATTTTGCTGGAACCACAAATCGTTTCTATTTGAAAATTGCTGATTCAGTTGTGATAGCAGATAATTCTGATTGAATACCAGTGGATATTGTCTTTGACCAAAGAAAGCTCGTACAGAAAAATTTTATAATGTTAGAAAAGTATAGATAGTCTGCCTAATTGCTACCTAACGTCTTAAAAAACATTAATGCTTCTTTACTGTCTGTTTTAAAAGTCACAAGGAATTTTTTTAAATACTTAAGACACATAAACGAAAAAAATACAAAAGTTAAACACATAAAGTACCTGTTCATCTGTATAAGCCACTTCGTTGTCTCGGCAAAGATCGACAGTAGACAAGGGCCGTTTGGAAAGAAACTGCGCAGCAAAACGGCGTCGCGACGCGCCCAAGGTGTGGAACCGTTTGAATGGCGTTAAGGGACGCAGAGCCACCACCACGCTGGTACCCTGATGACCATCTCTACACAGTACCACCAACATGCACCCAGTTAGTTTTTTCAAATGAGAAAATCAAAAAGCACTTTTAGATTTTTTTAATGGACCGCATCTACTGTTTAGAATAAAACGCGATGGGAAAAGCAAAAGTTGTCAGTCATCTGTCAAATTCTAGAAGTTTAATGTCATTTTTATTAAATGCATTTTTTATGTTGAAGATAAAAGAAGGGATAGAACTAAAATTTATTAATAATGGGAAAAAATTTAAAAAAACTAAAAACTATTAATCAATATTCACATTTCAGCAACGTTGCCCAAATAACCTGATTTTTCTAATTGAATAACAAGTTTTTGCAATGTTGTCAGACTGACTATTGAATTTAATTTTTTCCTCAAATAATTGGTAATTATTTTAATATTCTTTATTTTTAATTTCATATTTTAGGTATGTTGCCAAACTAACCTGATTTTCCTAATGGAGAATATTGCACATTGCAAAATTTGATACCTAAATAGAAAAATGGTCATTTTGGCAACATTTCAAAAATTGGTTTCTCAATTAGAAAAATCAGATTAGTTTGGCGAAAAAAAGTCAATTTGGCCCTAAATTAGGATGATGGTCAATTTGGCAATGTTGGAAAAATGTTACTGTCTAATTAGAAAATCAAGTTAGTTTGACAATGTTGCTCAAATGTGAAATAATTATAGTGCTTGTTTCAATTTGGCAACGTAGCACATTGCAAAAATTTGTCTCTTACTTGAAATCAGGTTTGTTTGGCAACATTGCCGAAAAGTGGATATTAATTATTTATGGTAGTTTTCGGAAAAATGTAAAGTTGGCAACATTGCAAAAATTTAGTTTTCTATTAGAAAAATCAGGTTAGTTTGGCAACATTGCTATAATGTGAATAATAAATAATTACCAATTATTTGAGGAAAAAATGTAAATTCAGCAACAATTCAAATATTTGGTACTCAGTTAATCTTTGACTCAGTTAGAAAAATGGTCAGCCTGACAACACTGCAAAAATTTGATTTTTAATTACAAAAATCAGGTTACTTTGGCAACGTTGCTGAAATGTGAATCTTGATCGACATTTATGAATAATTTTAGTGAACATTTCAGTTTGGCAACATTCCAAATATTTGTACTCTCTCACTGTGTCTATTGGTCTCTCAATGAAAAAAACTAAGTTAGGCTGGCAACGTTGCTGAAATGTGGATATTAATAAAACAAAAGTCAGATTGGCAACATTGCAAAAATGTTTGATTCTCTATTAGGAAAATTAGGTTAGTTTGGCCACACTCAGTTAGAAAAATGGTCAGCCTGACAACACTGCAAAAATTTGATTTTCAATTACAAAAATCAGGTTACTTTGGCAACGTTGCTGAAATGTGAATCTTGATCGACATTTATGAATAATTTTAGTGAATATTTCAGTTTGGCAACATTCCAAATATTTGGTACTCTCTCACTGTGTCTATTGGTCTCTCAATGAGAAAAACTAAATTAGGCTGGCAACGTTGCTGTAATGTGGATATTAATAAAACAAAAGTCAGATTGGCAACATTGCAAAAATGTTTGATTCTCTATTAGGAAAATTAGGTTAGTTTGGGCACGTTGCTGAAATGTGAATATTGTGTGGGACACCCTGTATGGTTCCAGTTGAATTTAGGACACTCTGCACATGATGTATTTATACAGGATGTTTCAAAAATCGATTAACGGGCTTATTAGTATTTCTTCTCTGTTTTCAAATAATAATAAACCTAAAGAGTTGTAAATCGAAAACCAAAATGATATTTTTCAAAAACACTTTTCTCTAAATTTTATTATCCATTTTTGAAACACCCTGTAGAACAAGTCACAGCAATTGGAAGGTACGTCATCGTCTGCGGCGCCATAATAAAAATTAGTCATATCAATGATGACTTTAACAATTAGTTGTCTCTTGTTTTATTAATACATTGGCAGATTGATGTGTTTATCCTATTTATGTTACAACTTGTATTTCTTTACTAGAAAACAATTTATAAGACTATGTTTTGTTTCTTGCAATTTTAATGTTTATAAGATATGACAACATTGGAAAGTAACTGATTTGATAATGAGACTATAAAGCGACATAATGTAAAATTCTTGTTCGTGCAGAATTGCACGGAAGAAAAGAAACGCAGTTAATGACGTACCAACCATTCGCCCTGGTTTGGTCTATACATAAATTTGTTATCGAGCCCATAAAAATTCAATCTAAAACCAAATAAATGCGATATGACTATCTAGCCATTAATGAAATTGGTTGACTGATGGACGAGAACGTCACGGTTTAATTGAATTTCTTCCTTACGCGGAGGCAATAAAGTCGCAGTTGACGCAAATCGAATGGGCTATTGACAGATTATTACATACTACCATAGGGTACACCCAATAAACAATTAATAACAGCGCGTGAAAATGTTTTCGAACATTAATAATTACAAAATGCATTATCGCACTTAAGGTAACAGAAAAAATCTCACCTGAAAAGTACAGGAAGCGGTCCCACCAACATAATGTTTTTTCGGGACGAATCAACCAAACAGAACAATTAACACGTTTATCGCGAATAAACAAAATACTGTTAACAAAATGTAATAACATGCGGAAAACATTTGTCTGTACGTAGCCAGTTTCGATTTAGGAATGCGGTTGACTTTCAGTCTTTCGTTGGGGGAAAACGGTTGAGGTGCGTCAGGTGCACAGGGGAAGTAGATTGTTTGGCTTTACAGGTGGATTGGCACCTAAGTCCGTTAAAATTAGAGAAGCCATATTGTTATAATACGGTCATTTTAAAAATAATATAGTAATTAGGCAACTGAAAAAAAATTGTGCATGTTTACCCAAATCGTTGGTTATTATACACTGTTACAACCTTGACCTAATGCATATTTTAAACTCACGATCACATTGTTTTTGAAAATATTATTACGAATTATCATACAGGGTGTTTACTAATAAAAAAAGTTGGGTGCTCACAAAATATAAGCCCACTTTATTTAATTATTATTACTTGGAGCTGTTGATGTATGCCGCAGTTGTATAGTAACTAAATTTTTTCATATTTGGTTTGTCAACTCTAAAATGTTTCGAGCTAGGCTTTTGCAACTATGGGGCTTTGGTAGAGAAATGTTTAAGCTTTCAAACGAGTTTTTTTATGTTTGGAGATAACACACCTTCAATTAAGCATTGATGGGTACTGTTTGGAACAATGTTTGACCAATAATAAAAGAACTGGGGAAATATTAGTCTTGATAAGAAATGAGTTAAATATAAGGTAAAAACCATCTTGTGTGTGAATAATTATGTGTGGCTGTTGTCTGAGAGGTCCTCATATGGAATATTAGATATCTTTTTACAGTTTTGTATCATCCACCGCAGACCGAAAATGCTCGTTTTGTTGAGTATTTTAGGAGTTATCTTGATGATGTGAGTGAATTTAAGGGTGCTAATATACTGATTTTAACTTTGACTTGTTGAAGACATCATTTTATCAAACTCAGAAGAGTAGTCCATATTCTCAAAGAGACTTTACTGTAACTATTGTTGGGTCTTGTAAGATTAAGCTTCCACAAATTAGATAAAAAAAAATTGCGGTAAATCCACAGATTTCTTCAAAAAACTGCGATAAAAATCTTTAAAATGTACGATAATTTGGTGGAAGAACCACACTTCACAAGACAGGAAATCAGCTGTTCGGCACTGTGTCGGTTCGATGTTGCCAAATGATCTACATAATACCTATAACCTCGAAACTTGCGGCTATTAAAAACCAAAATAATGCTTGGCATCCTAGTTCTAACCGTAGTAAATTTGGGAAAAAAATATGCATTAATACCTGACCTAGATTAACCAAGTGCGAAAGCTTCGATCGATTTCCTTGATATTTTTTATGTATTGCAGATTGATTCTTCATGAATACATCTGCCTTGTTACCATTTTTAAATGGTTTGTCTTTATGTCATATACAGAGGGAGTAAGGAATTTTCGGTGTTTTTTGAGACACCTTGTCGATTGAACAACTGACAATTGACATCACTTTATAACATCAAATTGTGGCCTGTTCATTTCCGAACATTTTCTTTTTTTACATTTTCAAAATTGTTTTAGTAACGCGTGTGCCCTCCACGCGCCCTTATCACGGCAGTCATCCGTCTCCTCATGCTTCTGATGACATTATCGATCATGTCTTGAGGCAGATTGTCCCAAATCTCAACCAGAGCAGCTGCTACTTGTTCGGGATTTTGAACTGCAGGAGTTATGGACCTTAATCGTCTACCTAACATGTCCCAGACATGTTAAATCGGAATAATTTGTCATCGTTCTTATTACGACGACATTCAAAAAGTCGGAGACACAACGAGCCTTGCGATGGCGGGCTTTGTCGTGCATTAGCAAAAAGTTTTCTCCAATATGGGGGACGAATGGTATGAAATGCTCTTGCAGAACATCACGAATGTATCCATCTGCATTTAAATCTTGGTTCTATAGGCCTTCAAACCAACTTCCTTAAGCCTTCTGCTAATGGTCCGAGCATTTGTTCTTCTTCCACGTACTTCTTCCAGTTCGCTTCTTAGTTGCGGTATGAATCTATGAATCTGTTTTCTCTAGCCGTGGTTGACCGTCCTCGACCTCGTCTCCTCACATACTCTCCCGTTTGTCTCCAACGTCTTACATTACGATATATCGTAGATTTTGATTTTCATAACATCTCAGCAACATCGCTGTAACTTGTACCAATTTCAATCAACGCTACAGCCTTTGCCACATCATTAGCCGCCATATCACCCATGTTGAATTTTTAAAAATCAAAATGATGAATGTTCTTGACTTTAGCTTGACAAGAACCAATGACGTATAGCAAATTTGATTAGGAAACCATGCCAATAGATTACCTCTAAAACAGGTGTGGAAAAAGAAGATCAATATCCACATTTTCTTCGAAACCCTGTAATTTCTTTAATAATTGAGATATCAGAGGGAATAAAAAAAGGGAATGTTCAGAAAATAACGGGCTACAATTTGATGTTATAAACTGTTTTCAATTCTCAGTTGTTCTCTCCACAGGGTGTCTCAAAGAGTACAGAAAATTCCTTACTTCCTTTTTGTCCCTGTATATGACATAAAGACAAACCATTTAAAAATCGTAATGTAGATACGTAAGACAGATGTATTCATGAAGAATCAAGCTACAATACATAAAAAAGATGATCAAAACCGAGCGAAGGATTAAAGAGGAAATTGATGTTAAACTAAGTCTAAATTTTGACCGTTCCTCTAATTTTGCCAGTGTGTGTAGTTAAACAAATAAGAATTGAAAAAGAGCTATACTACAGAGTTATTGTTGAATTTACAAATTTTGAGCAATTGTCCATGTATGATATAAACGTATGATAAAAAGATGTATGTTTTGTTGCTGAATATAGTAAATACGTCTTTAACATGTGGGGAATTTCCAAATGAATGGAAGGATACAAAAAAAGTATCAAGAACTAATCTTTACTGCGACTTTAGACCTATTAATACTGTAGCTGTTTATGAAAAAGTCTTGAAAGTAGCAGTTAAAAAACAGTTGCAGAGACACTGTGATATCAATAACGTGTTGACCGTATGTCAGTCTGGTTTTAGTGAACGTCACTCGTGTAAAACCGTAGTTATTAGTATGTGCGAGGTTTTTAAAAGGGAAGTGGTAGACAAGGTAGAACTGGAAAACAATCCACTTGAAATTAAGTTATGTTTATGTTATAAAAACGTATAGCAAGATAAAAATACCCACAGAAACTCATTTGTACATACAGACGTCGGGTAAATTTGGGCTATAGATTATGTTTGCTAAGAAAATAAGATGGTAATCTTTACAACCTTGCAGTACAGTAATAGCTCCACGATTAGTTAGAAGTGAGAATTTTCTAAATATCGACAATACTGTAAGATAAACTCAAAGCAATCGTAGAAAAACTTGAAGCAACAAGCAAAAATAATGGCATGAAACTAAATAAAAATAAAGCAAAAATTATAGTTATTGACAGAACAAACCAAATAAACGACCATAACTTAGAAGGCTATGAGTTAGTAACACAATTTATCTACCTGGGCTCACTCATTACTAACAAGGGGGGGTGCGAAAATGTAATTAAACGTCGACTAGCAACTATTGCTAGAAACTCAGTCATAAAATTAACAAAGATATGGAAAGACTCCGCACATACTAAGAAAACAAAACTAAAACTCATCCAGAGCCTCATATTTCCTGCCGAAACATGGACGCTAGAAATGTCCGACAGAAGAAAGATTGACTCCTTTGAGATGTGGGCTTATAGAAGGATGCTGCGCATACCCTGGATGGAATACCGCACCAACGCATCTATTGTCGATGAATTGAAAATCCAAACCCGCCTTACATCCAGAATCAGCAAATCATATCTGAAATACATCTGTCACGAAGAACTGGTGATTTAGAGAGACTGTGTTGGGGAAAGTGGATGGAGATCGACCGAGGGCAAGATCACCAACAAGATGGATAGACTAGATCAAACCCTTAGTGGGAATAGAGGAGTCCGTGCAGGCCGCTCAGGACAGAGAAGCTTGGAGAACAACAGTGGATGTGCCATCCAGTGTTGCCAAGTCAAAATATTTAATGGCGGTAGAATAATCAGTCAAAAAACGGTAGATAACGGTAAATCTAAACAAATTCAGTAATTTTACATTATTATACACAGGGTGTCTTTTAATAGTTGTCAAAAATTATAATCATTGATTCTTGCTGTAAAATCCGTACTTAATTACCGAGTTAATTACTTGCCTACTAATTTTTTCATTAATAATTGTGTTTTAAGTTTTGACATTAGTGACGTGATATCACGTGGTTTTAAAGGATAATTTAGCTAGGCAGTCACTTGACCATTGTCAAAAATCATAAATCTCAAAAACACTGTTTATATCGAATACTGCAAGAAAACGTTTCTAAACCCTGATTTTTGCAACTTTTGAGCATGGTTTGACAGTTTTGACGTTAGTGGCAATTGTCATGTGATTCTAGAACACTATTTAGCTAGACAGGCACATGACAATTGGCAAAATTACTATCATAATTCTCAGAAACACGTTTTGTATCAAATATTGCAAGAAAACGTTTATAAATCCTGATGTTTGCAACTTTTGAGCATCATTTGACGATTCTGACGTTAGTGGCAGTTGTCACGTGATTGTATAACACTATTTAGCTAGACGGTCTCGTGACAATTGGCAAAATAACTGTCATAATTCTCAGAAACACGTTTTATATCAAATACTGCAAGAAAACGTTTATAAGTCCTGATGTTGGCAACTTTTGAGCATCATTTGACAGTTTTGACGTTAGTGGCAGTTGTCACGTGATTTCAGAAGACTATTTAGCTAGACTATGAAGTGACAATTGTTAAAATTACTGTTAAATCTCAGAAAATCGTCTTGTTTCGAAAACTGTGTTAAAATGTAATTCTTGCAAATTCTAGTAAAATTTTCACAATTGTAACAATAGTGACAGACATCACACATGGTTTTAGAGAATAATTTAGAGTAAGAAAATGACTGTTTTGAGTGCATTTTTAGAATCCTTATTACATTTTTTATTCAATAAACTGAAAAAGTATATAAAAAGTTTCACAACCAACATAATGGCAATAACGTAATTAAAAATGGTAGATTATATACAAAAAACCGGAGAACGGTAGAAGAACTACAAAAACGGTAAATATACCATTTTAACGGTAAACCTGGCAACATTGGTGTTGGAACATTTTGGGCTACTTTTTCAAAATATCTTTTTTCAACATTTTTATATGTCAAACTTAATAAACTAGAATAACAAAATTGTTATCTTTAGTTCCAAAAGTAAGCTCCTCGAGTTTGAAACACCCTGAATAAATTGTGAAACTTGCTTCGCATCGTTAGAAGGTTTGAACACACATTTTTTAATAATCATTATCTAAACCTCCATCAGAACAAACTTATCTGAACAAAGAACCTAATAAACGTGGTCAATTAAATAGATAAGTTAATTTGTTTTAGTAATCTTTCACCTGTTATGCAAGCAGCAGATTATAGCTGCGTATCTTTCAGACCTTATGAGATTCCATAGTTTAATACTTTATCCATTTACGTATGTAGGTCATCCTAGAAAAAATAACAATACATCCAAGCTATCATATAAATTCGTGGTAAATGGCTGAAAAGATGTTATATGGTATCACTTTCGCTATTGAACTGATTGTGCAAGTATTTTATCGGAGTTTTGATCTAACACAATACAAATTTCCGGACTAATAAGCTTTTGCAAAAATAGCTTTATTACCATAAAGAAAGTATTACCTACTTGACGCCTACGCGAAGATTACTATTAATAAACCAAGAAACTTGACCCCAAAACGAAAAACGATCTTTTTTTCTGGTTCTTAATTTGTCTTCATTAACTCTTGTATATGTAGGTACAGACTAGACTACTCGAGTCTCATTTTTACCCTCTGTTTTTAAAAACTTATAAGATAAATATGCCCATGTACAACCGTGTATAATATTCATTTTTTCATGCCAGATGTGTTTTTAAAAGTATAAAATTAGGTCGAAAATGACAAAATTTAAAAATATGTCTACCATAATATCGTGAGGAATACTACACATTTCTGTAATTCTACCCCCAAATGAACAAAAAAATGTCAAAATTGCAAAATCCATGGATAACGCAGCTATTCGTAGAATTAAATGGTTTTCCACCGGAAATAGTTATTAATAGCACTGATTGTTAAGTTAAAGTTTTAATGCAGTTTACTCACATTTTATAAGATTTGTCTCTAAATCTTTTTTTACAATAGGTGCTCGAAATGTTGGCCGTTATTACAGAAACTTGCTTTAATTTCTGAAACTCCAATATTATAGTAATTTGCGAAATTTGTTTATTGTCTTTTATCTACTAGTAGCATGGTAATGATCCATTACATAGTTTCATTTGAGTTAAGTAATGATCTATTTTACCCGAGGGGTAGACCGCCGATAATTTTTTGTACACCAAATGCCTTTTTGCATACAAAATACCTTGAAATGCTTCTATTATTGCTCAAAATGCCTCATAGTGATAATGCCTTAAAACTGCCTTGAAATACATCAAAATGCCTTTAAATTATTTAAACTGCCTCAGGATACCTTCAAATGTTTACACATTTGTGGCATTCTTAAATTCAGTTATAAGTCCCCTGGTATTGAGATAATAATAAATCTTGATGAAATTCACCCTTGAAATTACTTTTTCTATGGTCACGTGACAGTTTTTTGGTTGGATTAAGTAGCATGTCTGCTTTTACAATTTGTACATGACTTTTGACTATTGTCAAAATGTCGATAAGGATTAATGATTCAATAAAAATGACTTCCTCAGGTTACGTGACTGGTTTTCCAAATTTTAAAGACCCAAAAGCTTAAAATTGATTTTTTTTAAAGGTCCCCTGACAGTTTTTAGGTTAGGTTAGGTGACAGCGTAAAGGTTTATCAAATTTTTGACACTTGATTTGACCTTGTGTCGAAAGCTTCAAATTGATTTTCTAAGGTCAGGTGACTGTTTTTCCAAATTCTGACAAACAAAAAATATTTTTTGACGTTTGCACGAACGTTCTAACTGTCATAGTAACCAAGTTAGCACGTGTTAAATAAAGACACTTATCATTTAAAAGAAACAGTTGGAAAATTAGTAATTTAAATTTAGACAGTAGTAAAATTGTAAGAACTACGTCACGTGACCTGATAATTCAATTTTTGAGATTGCAACACTGTAAAAGCCAGTTGACATTGTCAAAAACAGTCAAGTGAACTTCAAAACGCAGTTTAAATGTTGAAAAATGGTAAATTAAATTTAGACAGTTGTAAAAACTTAAATTGCAAAATACACGTTACATAACGTTGAAAATGCAATTCTGCATGTTCTTGCAACACTGTAAAGACCAGCTGAAATCTGCCAAAATTACTCACGTGACGTTTAAAATTTAAAAATTTGGTAAATTAAATTCAGACTATTTTAAGCTACATTTACAATCACTTCCGTCCACTTCAAATTTGACAGTTCTCTATTTACCATTACAATGACATGAAAAATCTGTAACATTTTAGGTTAGATACATGTAAATACATCAGCATTTAAAGTGTGATTGTCGTCGTATACATAATATCAAGTTAATCGTTAGTAAGTTTAAAAGACAAAAAGACAAAAATCCTTGGAAAATTTAAAATGTGGTAAATAAAACATCGATCTAACCTATAAATTGGTCATTTTGCTTGCATCTGCCAAGCAGCTTGACACACTTTGAAGTGCACTTTAAAGTCGAATTGGAATTATGTTTAATGGACACATCACGTGATTATTTAGAGCTTAATGTAAAAACATGTCACTATAGAGGTTCATATGTCAAGCTTGCCAGTTTCATAACAAAGTTGACTTTGAAGTGAATGTAAATGCAGCTTTAGACAGTTGTAAAAGCTGAAATTGCTAGAGACACATCACGTGACTTTGGTTATGCCATTTTAGAGCCTGCAACACTGTCAAATTCAACTAAAAACAGTCACGTGACTTTAAAAGGTTAATAATACAATTTCGAGCTTTGTAAAGGCCAGTTGACATTGTCAAAAACGGTCAAAACGTCAGGTGAACTTCAAAACGCAGTACACCAAATTTGAGAAAAACTGAACTTTGAAAAATGGTAAATTAAATTTAGACAGTTGTAATAACTTAAATTGCAAAATACACGTTACGTGGTGTTGAAAATGCAATTCTGCATGTTCTTGCAACACTGGCAAAGCCAACTGACACCTGTCAAAAACAGTCACGTAACTTTAAATTGTAATTTAAATGTTGATCATTTGGTAAATTAAATTTAGACAGTTGTAAAAGCTGAAATTGTAAAATACACGTTACGTGTCGTTCATAATACCATTTTGAGGTTGCAACACTGTAAAAGCTAGTTGACATTGTCAAAAACAGTCACGTGACCTTAAAAATGTAGTTTAAATGTTGAAAAATTGGTAAATTATTATAATAATTTGTAATGAATATTGTTTCAACTCAATATCATGTAACAAAGATTTTACCATAATAATTTCATGTGCCTATGCTGTTCTGTTCAATTTTCAGTTAATTTTGTTATATTGATACACTGCAATGTATTCCTTAAAATATCGCAAAATTTCTTTTATTTAGGTTTTATTTCGTTCAAAATTCCAATGAAAATATCACAAAACATTTTGAAATATACAGACAATGCCTTAAGAATACCTCAAAATGTCTCGTAATACCTCGAGTGTGTACACCAAATTACCTCGGCGATCTACCCCTCGGTAAGTAACTAATTCAGTGGGGGGAAGCGGTGTTAGGAAAATTTCTAGTTACGCTACTGGCCTTATGTGACCTTTCGCACTACTAAAAACCCAATAACTACATTTAGATAAATTAATCCCTATTCTACACTTACATGCATGTTCCCATGACTTTCTTCTCGGAAATTGTTTGAATTAACAATTAAATTTTACGGTACGTTGCGCACTGCATGTTGACCGAAACCCACAATATTTTTTACCGAAAAAGGGCCCGACGTGACGGTCTCTCGGGAAACTTTATCTGATACGCGTCTGGCGGCCTGTAGTAAACGCGAACACACCCTAAATTCTAAATTAAAGTTGCTTTCAACGTTACTTTCAATAACAATTAACGATAATTTAAATAAAGGAGCGCGGCAACCTCGTTCTGCGCGCTCGGTCGCCTCGACACTGACTGGCAACGTTGCCGGCTCGTCACATGCAACGAACGCTGTTTGTTTTGCTTTTAGCCTTCAAGCTAAATCGCGATAATTTTTTTTTATTCGGATTTCATTACTTCTATCATCCTACTTGGGGGATACAGAAATAGCAACGTGGATTCTGGAATTTTATTTGATTATTGTTTATTGATGGCCTGATAAAGCCAGATGAAATTTGAACGGTTTTATGAATTGAACAGCAGAGAGAAGCCAATTAGTTGCTTTCAACGTAACTAAACTTTGTAACTTGGTCTTTTGTTTGTTTTACTTTTTATAGCTTTTTTTCCAATATTTGTACAAGAAATGTGTACAGTACAGCATATACAGGGTGGTCCAAATTTGACTGGAGATACAAACTAAAACCTTTTTTCTATGACAACTATAAAAAATTAAATTTTTCTACAACCCCTATTGGCGTTTCAGGATAAGAGATACTCCCTCTGGTGATCAGTTTTGCAAACAGTTTCGGGCATTCCAGCTGTCATTTCTCCGTTTGTTTACATTGATTTTGGTTAGGAATTTAGCACTGGTTCACCGCCTACTATACTAGAAAGCCTAGAAGGTGCTTGTCAAAAATTCCAATATGGCGGAAATAGTGGTGACAGTTTGCGTTTGTTTGTATTGTGGAAATTGAGTTTTTTGAGGATTAGATGAATTTTTACGGTTTAAAATGAAAACTTGAGGTTATTTGCGTAAGTTATTTTTGTTTGCTGCCGTTCATAAGTTTTTCAAGCCACATTGTAACAGCAATTCAGGAAAAAGCCCAACCGTGTCAGTGTTTTACTTACCGTGGTTGAACACTTTGAAGTGGGATGATTTTACTCCAACACTATACTCAATGGTAGGTACAAGTTCTTTCTAGTACAGTAAACTTATTCGGTACTTGTTACGTGCACAGGTATGTGAGTTACATTTTAAAGCATCCTTCAATGTGAGAGCAACAAAAATAATTTTGAATGAATGTTCTTGGTAATAACATAAGAACCATTTACCAGTTTTGCTTACCTAGTTTCAAGGATTTACAGATTTTCTTACATTGAACAGTGTTTAAACTAGTTTGCTGTTTGTTGTACTTTCCAGGACAAATGTTCTAACCAATTTGTTTAGGCTGGTCTTAATTGTATATCAAAAAGCTCTATCCATACATATCTGGATCAGGAATGAACCTTTTTTTGATTTTTCACTCACAACTTGCAATCAACTACACGAAATAATAAAAAAAAACATATTTTTTACTGCATCTGCATACGTTTGTGTATAAAACGAAAACCAAACGCCTGTGGTAATATAAATAATAAAATATCTTAATAAGTTAGTATCATAAATGGTGTAGTGTCATACCCTTTGATTTTACGTCAGTGAAACCAATCTAATCAAACTATCTCCCAAAATCTTGTCCATTCAGCACGTGGACACAATTCGGAATACACAAATCCCGATAGGGTCCATAAATGTCATATTTTTCAAGATTGTTGACAATAAGACAGACAATTGACATAACTTCACATAAACGAAACCTCCATGGGATTAGAAATTGAAATTTGAAAAACATACTTACTACAACACTACAAACAAAATTCACCAATCCAGTAGGTAATTATAATACATTTCGACTACAATATGCCTTTGATAATAATAATACAAATTAATAATAAAAGTCGTTACAGTAAATAAAAAAATATATAAAATTGCAAGGAAGAGGCATTTAAGGTTATGGAAATACCTGCAAAAAGGGAATAAGACCTATAACTACACCACTAAATTCAACATACAATTGCTTAAAGATGACAGCACAAGAGGATTATACGAACGAATACAGAAAACAGAAAATCACACAGAACCATATAAGAGAGGAAGACGATGTGAAGCTGGCAAGAAACAAAAACTAAAAGCAATATACTCGTAATACAAAGGACAACAGAGGCTATAGGACTGAAAACAATGAACACCAGTAGTAACAAAAACAAAAAACCGTGCTTCACCAACGAAGAAAAAGAACTAGAAAAACAAAGAAAAGAAAGAAGCTTACACAGAACACCGAGTGAGTACGAGGATACAAAATAACTAGAGATTCTCAGCTGAAATAGAAAGTGTGGAACATGTTACAAAACAGGGAAAACAAATTACTGAAAAAGTGAAAGTGAAAGAGATTAAATTGGAATACGGATGAAATACTTTGAAAACATGTATAATATCCCCAATGGAAACAGATCAAGAATAGAGATTCTACCAAATGACGATAACATTGAAAATGAAATAATAACAAAGGAAGTCCAAGCGACACAGAAGTTAAAAAACCGAAAAAGTCCTGGCGTCGATGATATCAATAATAAACTCATCAAATACGGGAGAATGGAACTGCAGAAAGAACTCACCAAACTGTTTAAAAAGATAACTCGGAATGGAGAGTAAGCATATCTATACCTATACATAAAAAAGTATAGGCTCTAATATCGAAAAGGTGCCAATATCCGAAGAAGAGCAAATATTTAGGTCCAATAGATCAACGGTAATCAACCAATAATCACATATGCCGCAGAAACCACGGCAGACACCAGCAGAACCAAGAGCATAACCAGAACGGCAGAGATGAGAACGCTCCGAAGTATCACGAGACACACGCTACATGACAGAATACCCAACCAAGAAATAAGACAAATCTGCGACATACAGAACATTGTAAGATTGACGAGGCAGAGACGGCGAGAGTGGAATCAACACATCAACAGAATGGAAGACAATAAAACTGCTAAAATTGCTAGAGACGGAAAACCACACTCTAGAAGACCGCCAGGCAGACCACCAAAGAAGTGGAGGGATAGCTGGATGTCGACGTCGCAAGGAACTCCTTAAAGCTGGATAAACAAGCTGAAAGTCTATTTCAAGAAGAAGAAGAAAAGGATCAACAGTGGACGCAATATTCATATTACGCCAAATACATATAATATAGAATATAATAAAAATCGATATTCGTCGATCGATCGATAATTGATTCGTCATCGTAACATCTAATGGTAACGTTGTTTGACGTCGCCAATGACTACAAAAACTTCAATAAAAATTACATTAATAAGGAACGTCCTAATACATCGTATAACGTTATTATAGCCCTGTGAAACGTTATAAGACGTTACATTTCCGGTGTGAGGTTGTTATTGGTAACGTTTTATTACGTTGCCAATTTACGTCACTATTGCTGTGACATTCGACCGTTAAGTTAACATTTAATAACGTCAAAAGTTATGTCATATGTCATTTTAATACGTCATTTGAACGTCGTGAGACGTAATTTTGCTAATTAGGTTATAGTTCTACCCTGTTCAACACCATTATGGACCAAATCATTGAAAATATTAAAAAAGTGAACGCTAGATATAGGATGGACAATCACACCATTAAAGTATTATGTTATGCAGATGATGCAATCCTCATAGCAGAAAATGATCACGACCTACGCCTGTTATACAAGACGAAAGTATCAGCACACAAATTTAACATGAACATCGCAATAAAAAAAACACAGTCATTGATTATATCTCTAAAGAACCCATAAGGTGCAAACTGGCAGTCGACAACAAGATAATCAAGCAGGTGAGAAGATTCAACTACCTAAGAATAGAGGTATCAAGCAAAAGAAACCTTGTTGAAGAAGCACTAACACAAACCAGAAAAGCAACAAAGTAACATTAAGAGTCAGCGCATACTTGACAGATATCATATGGCGAAATAAAATGATCAGTACAAAATCAAGCTGAAGATTTACAAAACATGCGTAAAACCTATTTTAACGTACGCCACAGAAACCACATCAACAACGAAAAGAATAATGAGAACGACCAAAATATAAGTCAGGATATCAGAGAAGGACTAGAAATAGAAGATGTGGCAAAATGGGCTAGAACACGCAAGAGGTAATGAAGAGTCCATGTAGAAAGGATGCCAGATGAAAAAAGGATGCCAAAAACCAAGAGATGGAACGGAGAGATGGACGGACTAAACAGAACCAAGACCTATTATAACAAGAAGAAGAAAAAAGAGTTTCAAGCACATGATTTATATTGTGGTTGATTATAGTTTTCATTACATGCAGAAGCCACTTGGTCACATAAATTTGTATGTTACTATTGTACTTACCAGAGTGATCCAACGAGGATTGGACAGTTATTATTGTCTCCTTGTATATCGATTTGCTAGTATAAATGACACATTTTAAGATATCCATGTTTAGTTCCTTGAAGTTTGTCATTTATACAAGGAAGTCCAAAAACAAAGCTGTGCTATTTTAAACTTATAAAATTAAAACGTAAAAAGCTCGGTACAGGTCTCTAACGCATATTTTATAATAATGTTGTTAACGTTTCTAAATAAATAGAAGATCTACTGAATTAACCTTATCTAAATAAATAATCAAGGCATCAATTTGAACGCCACGGGATTTCTTCAGTCACTTACTCACAGTTATTTAAAAAAGGTTATACTTCATTGGACAATAACTGTCTTCCAAAAAGTAGTTAACCTATAAAAATGCTAAACACATAAACATCATAAATTGATAATAAATTAGAAAATGTTAAAAAAGTAGGTAATCTTTAGATTATCCATAAAAAATTACTGTTCCCACCAGAACTGTAAAACGCCTGAAACTCAGATTCTAAAAATACTTCTTTTATGGTTATAGCGAAGTTATGCAGCACAATTGCAATTTACTAACTTAGCAGGTGATGAGAGTTTAGTTACGACTGCATAAACATAAAACTAATGCCTGTTTGCACAAGTTGAAGAATTCCTACAACTTAGAGACTAATATGTCCTGTTTCTGTTGCCTCCGCCTGAATTTTGATCCCAAACTCATGTTAAAGTGTTACCTATTTTTGAGGTGTTAGAATAATATGCAATAAGTTGTTTTAATTACAACTGACAACAACTTTATGAGTTTTACCATTCCCAATACAAATAATTATCGATTATAGACAATAGCTGATGTGTAACTGATGCTTCAAATTCAAAAATGCGGAGGAGAAAAATGCAATATTGTCAGCAAGCTTTTGTTCCCTTACTAGGTAGGAAAAATCCCAGTGACGTGTTGCAAAGGCATAAACCAAATCTATTAACGTTACTAGTTTATTAACTTGTGAAGAGTGAATCTGCTAATTAAGTACTTGGTTTACTTTTTTAGTGTGGAGACATTTCTTCATACATTCGTCAATTTGAAAAGATATTAATTTAAAAGTAGTAATACATCAAAAAAGATTGCAAGCCATAGATTGTGTAGTGGTTTGTTTTTTGGTAAAACGTTATAGACGTTCTTGTATTCCTCTGTTGCTTGCCAGAACCTCGTTGACGTTTTACTGAAAAATCACGAACAAAAACATGTGCATGATAAAATCAAACTTTTTACGTTTTTAGCTTGATTTCCTAAATTTCCGTAATTTTTTCTTGTTGTTTTTTTTTAGACATGATTTTTTGATAAGCGTCCCTAACGCGCTGGCATCGATCACGGTGTTACATGTTAATGCGTAAAAAATTACACTTTTACTTAAAACAACTAAAATAATACATAAAAAGTTTTAAAAAAACTGAAGATATTAACTTTTTGCGAATATTTTAGGTGTACCTTCTAGAAAGTACAAATGGGGTTCCCCAAATCTAGAAACACGAATAATGCCGCATCATTCGGTAAACACCGACCTGATTGGTTAAAAATGGTGAGGTTTTGTTTATCAATCCCAATCCTCTGACCGGTTTCGCCGTATTACGGCTCATCAGAGAGACTATAGGGCTTGATAACCAAAGAACAAAACTTTCCAGTATATAGTCAACTGGATGACAATTCTAACTCATAGAGTTGAGTACAGATGTCACCAGATGTTGCACAACAACTAACATTTCTGGACCACAGTACTTTTTTCAAAAATGCTCTAAAACAACAATTTTAAAGCATGTCCGGTTACCAAACAAAACTTTTTAAATCACCAGAAAAAAACAATTAATCCGACAACCACAAAATATCAATGAAAATCTTGAGAACCAATCTAAGACATAAGTAAATTTTGGTTCGTTTCTGTGCATTATTTGCACTGTTTAGTTTAGTAGATCTTTAAATAAAAATAAGTTCATGACTTCTAAAAATATGCGGCAACGTTGGCGGTATAGAGGTTTTTCATTGATGACTAGAAAATTATCGTAGCGTGTGGGAACTGGGAACTCAAGCGGCGACGTCGTGACCGAACAAATAATTATTTATTCCACAGAAAATGTTCGTGATTCATTAAGTAAACGATTCCAAGAAAAACGGATTCTTGAATTTATTTACCATTTCCAAATCCGTTTTACCTCGGACACTCACGCAACGCATATCATCTTAAAAGACATATGCTACGGTACGTGAATCATTTTCTAAGTTTATTAATGCATCTAATACTTTAGTGCAATTAAAGTATCACCTGTATTTATTGAGGAATATGGAAAGTTAGAATCATCTGTTAATCTTTTAATTCAAAACCATTACCACATTTATTATCTTAATTGGAAACCACGAACTTTTGCCGGAACAGAATGAGGCCAACCCAACCGCATAGTGATTACCCATTTATTTAGAAAATTGACACTAAAATGATAAGCAATGATATGCTCTTCTCTAGAATCATGTAACCCTAATTTTTACACTCTATTTCTAGTACAGTTCATAGAAAGTTAAAGTTAATTCAAACCTGTCGTTAGAATAAAATTGAACCACTTTGTATTTGGAGGAAAGGTTTCTAAAATACCTACAGCATCAAATGCCACCATAAGTCTTACCAGTAAAAAGTTAATCATCAAGTCATTTTCAATTTCAAGCAGACTCACAGAGTAGGAATGATCCCCACAAGATGAAGTACAGAAGGAAGAAGAAATCCGGTATAAACCGATCTTAGTATTAATTTCATTGTTACGTTCCAGCGCATTTCTGGAATATGTCACTGATAAGCCGCAACATCTGCCTATATGTTTGGTGCAATTTGATTAATTTGAACCAATGACACATACCTACTTTCAAAGTCCAGCTGCAATTTAATATGATCGTCATATAATCGAGCATATAATGGCATTTTTACTATAACACTTTTTGATTCATTATGAAGCCCTGAGTGTGCACAATCAACTAATCTAAAAATATACAAGGTGAACCATTTAAATTTCGTGAATTTTGGCATTTTGAACTCAGTTACGTACTTTTCAAGCATTTCCTTCAAAATATTAAGGTAAACTTTTTTAAATTCTTTCTTGGGTAATTGGTATCCTTGTTTGTAGCAGTCTCTGCAAAGGTCCACTTCTATTCTTGCTTTGAGTTATGTCAATATTTTTCCTAATTTCAGTAATTTATTTATTTTTGGTAATTTTCCTACTCGGGTGCGGTAATTTATTAAATAAGAATACATTTCTAATCATCTTTGCAAACAAAGGCCCTTTTTTAGTAGTTTTTACTATAAATACATTTTCGTTCAATTTAATTAAAAATGTTCTACCTAACACATGTGAAAAGCGACGTCAGGAAAGTACCACTCGCACTTGTTAGGTAAATAACTATTTTGTATTTATTAAGGTAATTTTAAGAAATATCGAGAGTTCATATAATTGTGATAATAATTTTTCTAATTAAAAATTCTTTGGTGTCAAAAGGACAGTTACAGTCGAATAAGCGTGATAACAGTGATTAGTGGGAACACCCTGTGGAGATAAGGTAAAGATACAGGAAATTCGAATACTTGATGCACCTGTAAGTGCTTTTATTTCAATTACTTTACACCAAAATAAAAAAGTAGTTGCTAGCCAAAATCATCCGACAGCAAAATCTTATGTCATAAACAGAATCAGAAACCCTTAACTCTTACAAACACTATCAAGAAAATTTTGGCAAAATCAAGTTCAGAGACAAACAGTCAAATGCTTCATAAAATACTTCACATAAATATGTAGAAGTCAACAACCATGGCATACAGATTTGTATTCCCTTATACACATAATGTGCCAACAAATTGAATTGAAAGGTATGCAGTTTCACATCTGTGATCCCTTGTTTGGTCTATCAGTGTATCTCAAATGTCTTTTCTATGAATTCCTTTCCTTTAGAGACACCGCACAAGACAACGTTGCAGCAATGGAAAAATGTTTGCATTTGATTTTTCTCCTTCTGGGATTTAACACTTTATGCATTTAGCCTAATTGGATTTATTAGGTTCATAAAACAAATTTTTGTCTTAAAGCCGATTTATTGTGTTCCAAATTAAAATTAATGGTATCATGGCACAGGCACAAAATAGCTTACATTTGTCATGATTTAAATATCACCTCACAATAAAACTACTGAGAAAAATACTCACCAAATTCCACTATCCAGTCTACTCCATCACCATTAGTAACTACCAGATATAGACTAAAAATTAGTTCAAATATGTTAAAACTACATTACAATAAACACTTACCAAAGTCTCTCCCTTTCTATGAATTCTCACATCAGGCTCACTCTGGGCACACATTTTATTATAGGACATACCACTTTCAGTCCACCCTGACAAGTCCTGTAAACTCCCATAACATAACTTATCATCATACAGCTCATTGTTACTCAATTCTTCACAGCTGTAATTCACTTTTGGCACCCCATACACTTTAGGGCTTAATTTGTTAAACACACTGGTCTGTTGCTCAATATGTTCATTGCTACTAGCAGTTTTGGGCTGTTTCTTGGACTTTTTAGTCTCAAATGGCACTCTAAATATGTTCATAAAACTTCCCTGATCAGTAATTTTAGAATTTTGATTGCACATGTCATCTTCTAGAGAATTTTTAACTGATGAGATCTCATCTATTGGCACATCTACAGGGCATTCAACAAAAGTTTGCCCAGTATCAATGTCACCATATTTGAATGTAGGTTTTGAATTAGTTAAATCATTTTCAGTAAAAGCCCTGCAATTGAGCTTGCCTCCAATTGTCTTTTCTTTATTGTTGTTTTTCTGTAAAAGTCCTGAAGAACACCCAAAATCATTTTTGATATTGTCATAAGCCCTAATGTTATTTAGGTTCTTTTCACTTTTGGGCTTGTAAGGAGACTTGTTGTTTAATTCTTGATTGAAATCAAGGGCACTCAGAGGTAAATCCCCTCCATCTATTCCATGTGGTCTGTTGTTACACAGGTTATTATTGACAATAGTGGGGAATGGACGGTAAGATGGAAACTCTACCACTAAAATCCTGTCACTAATATTACCACAGTCATCTCGATAACCTATACCAGAATCTGAATTACTTGATGCACTAGGTTGAGGTGAGTTAGCCATTAAAGGATTGTTTTGGTCATTCTTTACTTCATTTTGCAGCTTGTACATAGTTTGTATCAAATTTACTATATACAGAGAGTCCTGGGGGAATTCTAAGCACAATCCTGTGATTGAATCCTGAGTGCAGGCTATTTTAAACTTTTCCGCTCTTTCTAAATGCACTTGATGATCCACAATTTTTGAATCAATTACAAATACATGACAGCTATTTGAAACATCTGAATCTTCATTCTGGCCATTCATTGCACTATTTTCACTAACAGCACTAGTTACAAGCCCAAAGTACCTTGAACCTTTGTCAGTAGCTGAACCAACATATACCACACGATTTGTGGGGTAAATTGCTATAATGTGATTGGCTGAGTTTTTTAATGTTAAACATGTTGGCAAAACTGTCATTAAAACCACTGTGGGTGAACGCTTCTCCTGTCTGAGCTTTCTTATAGAGCTGCATACAGTTTGAAGTCTTGAATTAGGCAGTAATTGTTTGGGCATTTCAATAGTGCCTAAATAACCTATTAAAGCTTTATACTCTACTGGGCCAGCTTCATCTTCTCTAGGTAAGGAGCTTGATGCATTTAGAGATACATCCACATTAGGAGATGCTTCATAAACATTACTGCTGGTGCTTGGTTTTATTGCATGTTTTGTGATAATGTTTTTATGATTAGGCTCTATCACTATACCTTTATGTAGCCTTCGGTATTGCCTAGGTTTGTGCATGTATTTAGGCTTACGCCCAGCTATTCGCCCACATTCCAACTCTTCGTCGCTACTGTCGGAGTAGTAGTTTTCTGCTATAGTCATTTTAATAGGTCCAACACAATTTGCAATGAGACTGACTACAGCATCATGGGCCATCTTGGACACTGATATTCCATTGACCGATATGAGAAAATCACCCGCGCGTAATCCTGCCTGATCCGCAGGCGAATTATTAACGATACACGACAAAATGCACGGTTGCTGCCCCGATATTGTGAATCCAAATCCGTTGGAGCCCCTTAGAATCTCCACGGTTCTGAGCCCGTAATTGGGACGTTTCTTTCGTCTTCGGTTGGGATGCATTATGCAAAATTGTTATTAATTACCTGTAAACATCGACGCTAAGCAGCAATTAGGTAAGAATTTAGTAACAATTTGTGGAATTTTTAAAACACCCGTTACATGAACAACAATCGTCATTAAAATTGTTTTGACATTTGGACGCCACTAGAAAACGCATTCTACTCTTCTTTTTTACGAAACGTCAATGTCACGTGTAAATGACAGAAGATCCCCAGTCGAAAAGACGAATTATATTTTTTAATTTGAGGTTAAGGAACAATCATAAAAATAAAGTTTAAATTTGATATTATTACATGTTTTAGCAGGCTATTAAGTTACTGAGTGGATAGATTAAAGAAAATGGCTTTGAGGAGTGTTACAGCAACCATAAACAGTCGTTTATTACATGTAAGTAACCCATCACCAGCAAATGAACCAAACTCCCATAACTCACTTTTAAGGAAAAGCTTCCGGGTTTACTAGTATCTAGTGGACCTCTCCTAAATGCTGAACTAATAAGGCAGCGTCACACTAAACATTGGAATCCCAAATGGAAATTGTTGCGAGGATTGAAAGTTGCTAAAGTTAAGCTGCCTAGATACAATGAGAATATTATGGATTTAACTGAGGAGCAGGTTCGTTCTCGCATGAAGGAAATGGGGGTGTTGCCGCACAGGCCTTGGCAGGAAACTCAATTTAGTATTTCATCCAGTGGACAAGTTTTTGAACCTTATGTGCCACCTGAAGGAGATGGGAAGGTGTCACCAATATCTGCTCAGGTAAGTTGATTTAAATAGGGTAGTAGAAGTTTACTCTCAAATTAAGAATGTAGTTAGTATTCTCAGTTTAGTTTTTTAATGTTGAAAGTACCATACAAAACCTCAGTTCAACATAGAAAAGGAGAAGTTACATAAGTAAAAGTGGAGGGGTAGATCGCCGAAGTATTTTGGTGTACACTCAAGGTATTATGAGGCACTTTGCCAGTATTATGAAGCATTTTGAGGTATTTTTATATTTATGAGGCATTTAAGAGTATTTTGAGTAATTATCTGAATATTTTGATTTTTAAGGTCACGTGACCGTTTTTGACAATTTCAACTGGCCTTTACAGTGTTGCAAGCTCAACAATTGAATTATCAAAGTCACGTGACGTGTATTTTGCAATTTAAGTTTGTACAACTGTCTAAATTTAATTTATCAATTTTACAAAGTATAAACTGCGTTCTTAAGGTCACGTGACCGTTTTTGACAATGTCAACTGGTCTTTACATCGTTGCAAGCTCAAAAATTGAATTATCAAAGTCACGTGACGTGTATTTTGCAAATTTAAGTTTGTACAACTGTCTAAATTTAATTTACTAAATTCTCAACGTTTAAACTACATTTTAAAAGACACGTGACGGTTTTTGACAGGTCAACTGGCTTTTACAGTGTTGCAAGCTAAAAATTGTATTATTAACGTCACATAAAGTGTATTTTACAATTTCAGCTTTTACGACTGTCTAAATTTAATTTACCAAATGATCAACGTTTAAATTATATTTTAAAGTCACGTGACGGTTTTTGACAGGTGTCAACTGGCTTTTACAGTTTTGCAAGCTCTAAAATTACATAATCAAGTCACATGATGTGTCTCTTGCAATTTCAGCTTTTACAACTTTTAAATTTTAAACCACATTTTAAAGGTCACCTGACTAATTTTGACAGATGTCAACTGGCCTTCATAGTGTTGCAAGAACATGCAGAATTGCATTTTCAACGTCACGTGACGTGTATTTTGCAATTTAAGTTTTTACAACTGTCTAAATTTAAGTTACCAATTTTTCAAAGTTTAAACTTTGTTTTGAAGGCCACGTGACTGTTTTTGACAATGTCAACTGGCCTTTACAATGTTGCAAGCTCAAAAATTGAATTATCAAGTCACGTGACGGAGTTCTTACAATTTTACTACTGTCCAAATACCAATTTTTTAACTGTTTCTTTTAAATGATAAGAGTCTTTATTTGACAAGTGCTAACTTGGTTACTATGACAGTTAGAAGATTCGTGCAAACGTCAAAATATAACCCGTAATTTCAGGCAACCCTACAAAAAATATTTTTTGTTCAGCTGTTTTTAACATTTTATTGGACCGCCTTATTAAGTCTGTCATTTGCACTGTTGTACTGTAAGCCAAGCTGACGTTATGTGTGTGCTGTTCACACTGTGACTTTTTTCTTTAACTTGTATTGCCACAGGAAAAAATCAAAACTGAATTTAAAGCCTGGCCTAAAGTATGACGGTGCAAATGAGGGTAAGTGTAAGTCTCTTCAAAACAGTAAAAATAAAGTATTTTTTTATATTAATGGAATCACGACTATCTAACCTTAAAACCGACAACTACAAATAATTACAAAAAAAAGCAACTCCTTGGTAAGCCCAATTGTTTATGTAAGCGTTCTAAGGTTACCAGAAGAATCGCGATTACTCTCGAAATTCTCTCGGTTTTCTCTCTTATCTTTCAAACTATCACATAAGCCCCTTCTACTTTTCACAAACGGCTAAACTACATCGCTCGAGAATATTGAAAAACGTAAACAATATAATATACGGAGAGTGTTTCGTAACAGAACGGCTTTATTTCTACTTCTTTATGAGATCTTCGGCAAAGCTCAATCTTTTTGAGGATATTTTTGATCTTGGCGCCATTTCTGGTATTAATTTGATCTTATCTGATTGAATATTTATACATATTTAAAAACAACGCGACGACCTTTATTTCACTAAAAAATGTAGGTACTATCCTAATGTAGTTTAACTTTACATTCCAAAACATAAATTCGATATCCCTGTAGGTACACACTTAAATACAGTTATGAATATTTTTTCAGGGTGCCAAGCAAAACTTCCAGTTTCTTGAGAAGAAAGGTAAAACAATGTTGAGCATCAGGAAAATCCGACAATTTGACGAAGATTTCGACGGACCCACATTCTGCAAGGAAGCCACTGACATTTACATTAAAATGCACGAATGTATGGCAGCCCAAGACAAAGACGGTCTTATTCAGTATGTCACGGAAAGAGCCTACCCGGAAGTACTCCACAACATTGACAATAAAACAATTCACTGGAAATACATTAAAGACGTGGAACTTCCTAGGATTGCGCACGCAAGACATACACACATTATTACCGACGATAATATTTTTGCGCAAGTCACCGTGAGGTTTCACACGCAACAACAGTTGGCTATTTATGACAGATTTGGCAGGTTGATGCACGGCAGTGAAA
Organism: Ips nitidus; assembly: GCA_018691245.2. Lineage (NCBI taxonomy): Eukaryota > Metazoa > Arthropoda > Insecta > Coleoptera > Curculionidae > Ips > Ips nitidus. The sequence continues at coordinate 7,062,965 of CM042794.1, forward strand.
TCCTTGCCAAGGATGTTTTGGAGTATGTAGTTTTCGAAAAACACATGTCAAATGAGTATGGGGTTTGGCGAGTGCACGGCAAAATTATTCCTGATTGGTTGCCTCCTAAAGAACCATCGAAAATTACTTTCAGGAAGGTTATCGAGCCTGTGGTTGATGATAGTGTTGTTCCGCATGATAGTGATGTCAAGGAGAAGGTTGATAATGTTACTAAATAGATTGTGCTTGTTTTTCACCTTTTTAATATAAATTCTTATGTTTAGATGTATTGTGTTTACTTGTTGTTCACGTTCACGTCAGTTCATCAAAGATGGAAGTATTGCCTCCAAAAAGGAGTAAAATGGGTTACCTTAACTATTGTTTTATTAAACTATCAATCGGCAAAGTAAACGATTTATGACGTATTCTATTGGCAAACAGTGTTGCACTAGGGCAACGCTTACTTTGGTTTTGGTTTGTTGATAGTGCAGTAAAAATGCACGTCAATGGTTGACAAAAGCGCGGTATCTGTCCGTTGTCGTTTTTGCTGCCAGTTATTTCATTTCAATTAAAATGTTAAGTGTAGCTATGTTGCTTTGTAGTAAACAAAACTATCCCCAGAGACAGTACCTACCAATGTTATTGAATATTCTTTGATATTCTCAGCTATCTGATCGCCTTTTTGGGATGATCATTATCGGGGTTCATTGTTTCCGTCTTTACTTATGTTTATTGTCAGAAACTTCAATCAATTGATGCAACATTTCTGTTAGTTAGTTAATAAAAAGCGAAGCAGACAAAAACTAAGGAAGAAAGTGACAAAGCCAAGAAGAAAAGGAAAAAAAGCAAAGACAAAGTAAAACGAAAAAAAAAAGAAAGTAAAGAGTAAGTGGAAGAAGGAAAAGAGACAATACTTCTTCGTGAATAAGAAAAAAATAAAAAAATTAAGAGAAGACAAAAAACAAAGAAATATAGAAGCACGAGAATATAAGAAGGTCAACAAGACAAAAATGATAGAGAAGTTAAATGGGAAGATGAAAAGCAAAAAGCAGAATAGGAAAAAAAAAGAATTTTCTAATGAAAACTGAAATATGAAACAAGGGAATATTAAGAAGAAATTCCATTGGACGACAATATTCAGGGTGTTTCATTTAAAATGAGTTGCACCGGAAGTAGATACCAACTTTTTGAAAATATTTTAGATGAACTGCCCCCATCGACTTAGGTATACACTTACTACTACTCTCTCTTCCAAATTATATGGTCATTACGGTTTTTCTGTACAGATCACGGCGGTTCGTGGTGGAACCACACTGTATACATGGTTGCATAACTATGTAGCCAAATTTGTGACTTCTGCCGTCACTGAAACCTTTTATTTTTGACACACTTTTTATATTTTGCTTTATTTATTGAACTTGCTTAGTAAAGCCCCGTACAACTAATTGGTTCAAGGAAACACAATATACCAAAGGATAAGGAAGAAGTAAACATACGTAAGGACTTTATATCAGTTGGTGAAAATTAAATAAATGCTTGTAATCAGTGTGGTTAATACAATAAAATATCAGGAGAAAAATGGATTGTTTGTAAATACTGCATGCTCTGGTTGGTCCAATATAGCTTTAGCTTGATTAATATCATCATCGATAGCTTTAATTAGTGCATCCAGACTATCGAAATTTTTCTCCGGCCTCAGATATCCAAGAACAACGATCCGCAACTCTTGGTCGTAAAAATCTTGTTCAAATTTGTGAAGTAAATGCACTTCCATGGATTTCTTCTTGTTTTGGTAGAATGGATTCCATCCGATGCTCATAACCATTTTGTGTACCTCACCACCGTTGACTTGGCCAAATCCATAGTACACCCCTGTGGCTAGGTCATCGGGTATGTTGTTTATGGTGTCCTCGGGAAAATTAGCGGTGGGACACCCTAATTCTTTGGAACCTCTACCAAAACCTTTCGATACTTTACCCCGTGTAAAATATGGTAAACTTTGGCCGGGCATGATTTGCGTAGGCCAACTGGTGTAATAAAAACAGCAAAAAGGGCTGGAAAAACGACAATCCTGTTTGGGTGATCGATTGAGTTGGCAACGTTGCAGACTGCAGCCGGCTCCGTTCTGTTCCGACCTGTGTAGTGCCAACACAATTTATCTTTTTATCTATTATATCTGGTTTAATAGGTCTTATTTAACAAATATTACCTTGGATAAGTAGAAATGCTGGAAATCGGCGTAGATAAGGTAAGTCTATTAAATCTATCGATCATCGATAACTTTTACCCAATCAAAGCTAAAAGGTTAGAACGATATTTATAAACAAACTAACTTTGTCCTCGAAATGACCTTTACAAGCCAGTGCAAGTTATCCTGCCAATATTTCACTATTTTAACTATGATTTTATTGATTATGTATAAGTACAATACAGCTGATTGAAGCTATTCAACCATTCAACACTCAATGCTAAAAAATGTGCTTAAGTGCTTAACTCGCTTATTTAGCGAGTAATTTTTAAGTTAAACAATAATTGCTAGACAGTAATCTTATCTTTGTTTGACTTTTTTTCAATGCCACGGGTTCAATGCGAATTTTCAGTGGTTATAGATAAACACACATGCCATATTTTTTCAGTTTTTATTTTTAATTCTTCTCATAAATATATACAGGGTGTCCCATAACTATATGACAATCTCTCAGGAGCATGCAGGGGAGGTCAAGATGATACGATTTGTTCATATAAAAAATTTTCCTAAAGTCACTCCTAAGGGAGATATCAGGCGTAAGTTTTCTCCCTGAATGAAGGTAAGTTTTCTCCAGTGTGGACATTGCCACATCGGCGAAGTTTTCTCCCTGAAGTTTGAACAGCATTTCAGGGTTGTTGTGAATGTCATTGCAATGTTGTCTTATTCTTTGGAGCAGATCGTCCCTAGTAGTTACAGGCGTTGCATAAACTAGTGATTTCAGATAATCCCAGAAGAAAAAGTCTAGGGGATTCAAATCGGGTGATCTAGGTGGCCATATAACAGGTCCTCCTCGACCTATCTAGGTATATCTTCCAACAAACCATTCAAATGTTCTTGTAAAAATTTTAAATACCCTTCACCATTGAGTCTTTCGTCTAGCACAAAGGGCCCTATGAGGTTATTTCCAATAATACCAACCCACATATTTTCCATAAACCTTTGCTGATGTTTAGTTTGAATAATGGCTATCAAATATATAATTTCCCTGAATCCCGGATGCTGTGGTTCACTGAGAATTTCTGCCATACGCAAAGGAGTTGGGAAAAAGACTGCAAATCTACCATACAAGGATTTAACTGCCTGACTTTCACATCCCAAGAAAACATGATCCAAATCTCCCTCCACTCCACAAGAGCAATCCGAGATACCTATTCTAGCCTTATGCTTTGGAATGAGATCTCATTCTACAGACCACACTCACAAACCTTCTCTTTTTGTAGCTAATCTTTGAAAACCATGGTACCTTTTGGAGGCACATTCTGTATGCGCAAATATGCACTCCCTTTATGTATCCCTATGCTTCTGAAAGAGCTAATCCATGAAAAGAGCCGATACGGGCAACATTGCGCTTATGGGATTAAGCAATCTTTTACTGTTTACCGTCCTTGCCTAATCCCCCCCATTCTTGCAATTTTTTTGAAAAATGAAAAAATTGCTTTTTTTCTACTTATTTCACCTAATTTAAGGTCCTTTGGTATAAATATGTCCTTTGCTGTGTATTGGAACCGTCCTGGAGCAAAATAAAAAATTGCCAAAACTGCACTTTTTGTAAAAATAGCATATATTTTTTGACACACGTTGCTTTGACCCTAAATTACTCCCTTACTTGACAAGCTACGTCAAAATNCNNACAANANCGNNCCCCCNTNNTCAGTCANTNNCCATCTTAGAGANTGTTCGTNCNNGGGANTGTGNNAGGGATACTCNANCGNATANAGCTCTGTTNGCANCCNNTNCNAATNNGNACTGTTGNTGNAATCNGTTCCTNTANGGTNCCCTTAGTCCCGNANTNTGATNNGCGNNGANCAATTTTCANTNTGATAACGGCTAGTGCNGNGTGNAAGCTTTGNCTCGCTCNTTNNTCATNGACNCANANCTCTGCANCNAAATGNCGNCAGGNNNATNACTCACAACCNGATCACGAGGAATGGGNNGCATCGGCNNGNCNAGTTACGTAGGGGNAGTAATATCNGCNAGCGAATNNNNGCAACTATCGNCTCANNNGTGANCNNTCAAGTTTTGGNCGNTGCGACANTATTCCTTNGGACAACCTCGTTCNCCNAAAATANCNCGGCGCNAGTCGTCATTAGTGGANCATTCNNCCCATTGTCATATCCAAGTACGAATTTTTATTTCTTAAAGAATCGTCAATGTAGCCTTCTGCTACAGTTGTAGACCTCCAACCACCGTGTCTAAATTCTCATAAAAACAAGGACAAACTGACTAGTTTCTGACTTTTTATATTGTGCAAGTATGGTACCAATAGATAAAATGATTCATAACCTATATTTTATTGTATTCACGTCCAGCAAGTAGTTTTATCAGGTGTAAATAGCAAATAGACGCGATAATATCAAATGACTCCTTTATCGTTTTGTGATAATAATTTTTATGGGTGTGTTTGCCAACACACAATAATATATGAGTACTTAAAATAAATCAACATTATTTGTACGAGAAACCCGTAAAAAACTGTATGTAGTTTGTAAAGGGTTTAAAACACTCCTGTACTCAAAATTGGTGTTAGACTGGATTGGAAAGACCATAAAAAAGCAGAAGTTGTAGTAGTAGTAGTCTGTTCAGTCAACATGTTTCAAGGGCTCTATTTTAAGTACGAAAATAGTTTTAATAATCATACAGATGGTGAAATTTGAAGACTGTAGTAGCCCTTCAATTTCTTAAGATATTACCAGTAAAAAAAATTAAATATTTGATGTTGTGGCAAATCAATCGACAGAAATATATTTTCAATGCGACGTTTCTTACTTTTTTGTGGTTTTTGGTTGGTTTACTTTAAAATTACTTTTTTTCTTTGTTGTTGAAAGGAAAAGGCAATGGTTTGCTGATAAATTTTGATCTTTTTTAATTTTTTTAATTCATGTACCAATTTAGACCCGAAAAGGCGAATAAAATAAACGACGTTTTAGTGATTTAAATTTTAAATTATAGCTGTTTGTTTTACCACATTATTACTATAATAATGTTTGCAAAGTTATAAATTTTTACCTAAAATTAACACAATGAGACAACAGGGACCATTAAAATCACGAGAGTGATCAAATTACAAAATGATGGAAATTAACTAAACAGTATAAATCACTATTCATTTTTTTTAGGGTTTGAATAATAACTTTCCTCTCTACAAAAACTAGGATCAAAATATGCCTGTCATGGTTAATAAAATAATAACCTATCATTGATGGTAATTGCTGCTGTAACCTAGAATAAATATTTATACCTACACTATCTAATAATTATTTTGCATGATATACTCATGCATATTTTTCTAAACTTTATAAATGATTATTGCAAAGGACAGACGATTCTCATAACAAAACATGGTATTTTAGAATACCAAAAGAATTTTAGGAGAGTGTAAGAAAAAATAATGAAGAAAAGGCTAAAATGTACATCAAAAGCGACAATTTAGGAAACGGCATTTGTACTATTTGAAAATTATAAAATGTGTGTTTCTTGGAGGAACCACACTATAAGTAGTCTTTACAGCTATATCCAGCCAACTTTGGCAGTTGGGAGGTTGGGATATTAAGGAATACTTTGCTTGCGTCTTGTGCCAGCTGTCAAAACTCTTTCTCACTAGTGACCCTCTGAAAGTATATAAAATGCTAAAAAGATGAGTTTCATTGAGGAATTCCACTGTAAGTTGTGTTTACCAGTTTACAGTGAAAATTTGCAGAAGAAACACTTTGGTCACGTCACTTAACGTCACAAGTAAGACAACTGTTAAATTTAACCCTCTTCTTCTTTCAACCATCATCATTCATCCAGTGTTGGATATATGCCTCTTCTAGTTGCTTCCATGCTTTTTATTTCTGGCTGTCCTATGGTCACGATACCATCTCTTTCTGGGTCTTTTCGGGGTCTCCAAAATGTTACTTTGTATGACCAAATTTCTGCCTTGCTATGTGGGCCACCCATTGCCATCTGAGACTCGCTATTTCGTTCATGATGTCGATTACTCTGATTCTCCGACGTATTTCAGTGTTGGAGATTTTGTCAATCAATCTTACACTCATCATAATCCTTTTCATGCCACCTTTTTTCCAGTCCATAAGTTGCCTCTGGTAATACACAACAAACAAACGCAAACTGTCACCACTATTTCCGCCATATTGGGATTTTTGACAAGCACCTTCTAGGCTTTCTAGTATAGTAGGCGGTGCTTAAACTGACATTTAACGTCACAACTGTCAAATTTAACTCCATAGAGTTACGAATAACAATTTGCGTCGTGATTCATAAAAAAAGCGACTATTTGACATTTTACAATTTCACAGTACGGTGTAATAAGTTTTCAGGTCATCTGTCAGGTGACTGTAAGCCTGTCATTAAACCTCATAGCTATTTCAGTTCGTCAAAACCCACGTTTTTCCAACGAACACGAATTAAAAGCCCCTGGAGCTTTTTGACGTTGCTAAAAAATGACTGAAACAAAAGATTTGGCTTTGGCAACGCTGATTTGAATGTAATTTTCACGTGGAAAAGGTGTTTTAGTGTGAAAAACTGTTATTTTTTGAAATATTAAGCAATATTATTTATATCAACTATTTAGCTATGCTGTTAGGTTAGATGACAAGTTTCTTTCGTTTTGCATAGTTTGTTAATATTTCGTTAATAAAAATGTATTATACAAATATGCTTTTTAGAATTTATTTATGCTTTAAATTTCATGTTTTGATTATGGTCAAAAGCAAGCATTTATTCACACCTGACAAAGCATTCAATTAAGAAGAAATATTCAAAATTCTGAAAACATTTGTAAAAGAAAGTTTACGATAATTTACCGTTTTCCATAAAATCTTCTTGGAGAAAACTACCTTGGGTCATCTGTAATTGGCTGGCAGTTTATCAGCAGGAAACAAAATATAACCAAAATGACAATGTATGACAATCATGTTTCATTACCTAAATTATGATAGTTTTAATGTTAATTCTTCCAAAGTAAATGAATATAAGGCTTATTTCATCTTATGGCCTTTCGTCATTGCCCTGCCTGCAAACCAAACTGTTCACTAAACACTCCTCCTGACATTTCAGAGTTAAATTTTGACTTTAATAAATATAAGAAAAATATACCGTTTCTTCTGGATGATCTTGTAAGTTTAAAGTTATGAAACTTGTTTGTAGTATTTGGTCGTTTTTAGGTTAAAGGTCATTCAAGGACCGGAAGTGGGGCCAAAGCGTTCATTGCAGCAACTAAAAGAGACGCTCTCTTGCACCTGGAAAGTGAACTTAGCCGATTGGTCAGCACAGCTCCAGAGTCACAAAAAGAACGCGTGCGCACCGAATTCGATGGATTTACAGATCTGTTCAAGCGATTCTTGGAAGAGTCAGGACCTTCAGTGGATTGGGACAGAATCGAAAAACTACCACAAGATGCTGTGAGAGACTACGCCTCCTTACAAACTCCCACCGCTGATTTACTACATCAGATGCTCAACAAATTAGTGGTGGTGAAGCTGAATGGTGGTCTAGGAACCTCCATGGGATGCTACGGTCCCAAATCTGTGATAACTGTGAGAAACGATTTAACTTTCCTAGATCTAACTGTCCAGCAAATTGAGGTATGTAACTTCTCACCAAGTTAACTGATTTTGCTGAGCTGGTATTTTAGCATTTGAATAAAACCTATAAAGTCAACGTGCCTCTAGTACTAATGAACTCATTCAACACGAACGAGGACACTGAACAAGTTATCAGAAAATATAGGAATTTAAATGTGGAAATACACACTTTCAACCAGTCCTGTCATCCGAGGATTAGCAAAGACAGTCTAATGCCTATTGCCAAAACTTGCGATGTGGATAAGAACATGGAAGCCTGGTATCCACCTGGACATGGAGATTTCTATGAGTAGGTTTCAGTACTGTTAACAAAAAGGACTAGAAAACAATCAACCAATAATTGTAGGAGTTTCTACAACTCTGGTCTTTTAACGCGGTTTGTTAAAGAAGGTCGTGACTACTGCTTCATTTCCAACATTGATAATCTGGGTGCCACAGTGGATATAAACATATTAAATTTGCTTTTGAACAGTAACGAAAAAGAGCACGAGTTTGTTATGGAAGTCACTGACAAGACTAGAGCCGACGTGAAGGTGAGTTTTATACTGTGTGTCCTAAAATTCATTCCCTAGCTGTCACTAATACAAAAATCAGTTCAAAATCACGTCAAAAAATTTTGTAAAAGACTTTTTATGAATCTTAAAGATGTACTGTTCTCGCGGACTAAGTGAATGTCTTCCAAAAAAAACATTTACTGATTAGCGCTTCTATTTCAGTTATTGTCAGTTTGAAAACCATCAAAATTTATTTGATTTGTTTACTATTAATTCTTTTCCGTTTCTTTGTGTTGTTAATCATTTATAAAGTTTTCTATTTACCACACCACCACAGTTCTTTTAAGAGCTATTGTTTCTACGCTTTTAACATTCTGTAAGTACTTTCATAATATTATTATTAATATTTTTATTTTTTTTATGTCGGCTGTCACGATCTAACCAAAATTGGCACAATTACTAACCTGTTTTGAAAAAAAAGTGGGCGTGTCTATTATGGTTTTTATTTAGCCATTTGGTTTTTCGTAAATTCGGAATTACTTACTATTACAGTATTTTTTTCGAAAATGCCTGGAAAAATTCTCCACAGACAAGCCCAGCAGTTAATTCTTAACCTTTGTGAATATTTTGAATTGGAAAAAACCAATGGAGTACCTTTAGAAGCTTTATCATCTGTTCAGGAAGAAAATAAGACATTTTAAGACCTTACATATTCTTACTGATGTATTTTTTTTGATACTAGAAGGTTGCAGCTGCTTTGAAAATTTCCCGCAAAACTGTTTATTCGATTCGGAAAAAGCAAGCAAGTAATCTTATGATTTCCTCACCTAGAAAACGTAAATCGAGACATTATCGACGGGCCAAGACCACTGATTTATCTGAAAGCATTAAAATGGATGTTCGAAATACATTATATGATATGTATAACGATAGTATGTTAATAATAGTAAAATATATCTACTTTTGTAAGAAACATCTATTAACATTTCATTGTTTCCAGAGACTGAGATTTTTGGGTTGCATTATAGATTTTTCATAAAAATTTCTTCAAACATATTAATAATAAAGTCATAGAAAAAATAAAATAAGCGTCTAAAATGTTTTCCAGCGGGTTTAAAATAAAATAAGTGGATTGCAACCTGAAAATGAGATATGAGATACTACAGCATCACTCAGAATGTCTTATTGAATTTTTAATTTGTTGTATTTATTTTAGAGAAACATGTAACCATCCAGAACCTAAATCAAGAGCTTAAAGTTAAAGAAATACTACATATTGGTGATACATCTCTGCGAATTTTGGTAAATAAATTAGGATTCAAATTTAGACAGAATTCTATGATCCAAACGGAGACTTCTCATAAATAAAAAATGTTATTTCGGTCAAGATATTTTTGATTTGCTTTGGTATGAGGATGTTTTAGTGCAAATTTGCAGCCGAAGATCTCTACTTTCTGACTGACAATACACGCAAAATTTTAAACGTGACGAAGCTTTAGACACCCCCTTTTCTATAATATGAACACAACTGGGTGCGTATTCTTGAAACGAGGGAAGGGAACTATCAAGAGAAAGGCCTGTAGAATGTGACAGGAACACGCAATTGTCAGCTTCTTCTGTCACATTCTATCAACACTTCTCTTGAGAATTCCGTTCCCTGCTTTCAAGAATTAGGCCCCAGGTTTGTTGACGAAAACTTGATTTGATTCATATGATTATAAATGACGTAGCCTTACAATAAATAAACTTGAATTTCAGCAGTTGTAAAATGACATGAACACAGAAAAGTGTCTCTAAAATAGTATTAAAATTCAGATTGAGACTTAAAATTCGTCTTTAAGTAGTATCTAGAGAACATGTATTAGGTGTGAACTTATTTGGCAGCTGGGGGATTTTATGACCGAAACTGTCAACAATATCCAGATAATTTTCTAGGGTGGTACTTTAATCCAATACGAAAACACACTAAGACTGTTGGAAATCGCACAAGTGCCCAAAGAACACGTAGAAGACTTTAAATCAGTCAAAACGTTCAAGTTTTTCAACACGAACAATTTGTGGGTAAAGTTGCCTGGTAAGTTTTCATATTTCTATTAAATGTTACAATAAGAATAATCTTTTTGCGCAGCTATTGAAAAGGTGCTTCGTGAAAACGCGTTACACTTAGAAATTATCGTCAATGGTAAAACGCTCAGTAATGGATTGAACGTCATTCAGTTAGAAACTGCTGTAGGTGCTGCCATGAAATGTTTTAAAGGTGCTATAGGCGTTAATGTTCCCCGATCTAGGTGAGTTTATTCAAATACTCAATTACTTAGTGACTATTTTAAAATTCCCAAAAAAATCGCTGTCGATTTGTAACTTACCGCTAGAGGTCGCTTTTTCGACTCGAGGAATGACGAAAAGGAATGCAGTTTTCTCCATATAGGTACCTAGCTAAACAAAAATGCTATTCTATGTAGCTTAACTAAACATCCTTGTATTCCGTTTTGAGCTGTTACATGATAAAAATGTAATGTCTTGAAAATAAGGATTTTTTTTCAAGAAAATAAAGAAAATTTATTTATTTAATTTATACAAAAGGTACATTTTTAAGTGTCAATAATTCACCATTTGATAGCTAATCAAAAAATAAGTTGACTTGCATTATGTCATTTTTCTGAAAAACGTTTCCTAAGGAAGAACAGTCCTCCAAATTTCCATTAAAAAAATCGTTTTATAGTTTAAAACTGAACATTCAAGACTTGTGAAAGTCCAAATTTGTACTCAATAGTCTAAAAACTTGCTTTTTACTACTAGGAATGGTCTTATGATTTACTTTCTCAGACTGCCATCCTGGTTGAGTGTCTGAAACTGGCATTCAAGAACTAAAAAAAGTCCGGAAATCAAGACAAAGATTGTATTGTGCATGAAACTCATTTTTTACTACTAAAAATAATATAAAAGTTGACTTTTAATGCTAGAACTACTTTACTAGGACTAAAGAGAGTCCAAAAGTATATTTTCAAGACTTTAATTGGTGTACAACTGAATTTTCTGGACTGGACAACAAGTCTAGAAGTAAATTAAATTTTCGGACAGATTTCTAAAAATTAGTTCTCAAGACTATTATTGTAGCATTTGGTACCAACATTTTTTACTTTTCCTGAAGAAACTTGACTTTTGGAAATAGTCTTAAACTCGATTTTTCGACTTAAAAAGCACTAAAAACAGTCTGAATTTCTTAGAGATGCTACAATTTATTGCACCTATGAGTGTAGAAGTCAATTTAATAGTGAAGAAGCTTGAAATAGATTTTCAAGACTATGGTCAGTGGACACACTGGCTTTTAGGCATGATAAGTCAAAAACTTTGTAAAGATAGTCTTGAAACTCGATTTGAGGCCTGAAAACAGCCTTAAAACACTAAAAATCAGTCTAACGGATTAAGAAATACCCGAATTTTTAGCACTGAGGTGTCTACGAAGTCGATTTAATAGTGACAAAGCTTGGAATGCCATTTTAAGTCTATGAAGAATGTAAAAATTGTTTTTTAAGTTTGCTATGTCAATAACTTGGTGAAGATAGTCTTGAAACTCGATTTTCCAAGCTGAAAGCAGTTTTGAAGCACTAAAAATAGTCCAGAATTCGAAGAAAATGAAAAGCAAAGTATAAAGCACGAAAAGTTCGTTTTCAAGACAATTTTCATGAATCTAATGTTAATAGTCCTGCATCTAAGACTATTTTCAAGACTAAAATTTTGAAATTTGTCTTCAAATTATGAAAACTTACTTCAAATGCAAATTTTAAGCTTCTGATGTCACTTTTCATTAGTTCAGTCACATTTTGGGGTTCAAGTCAATTTTTAAGGTTTAAATGTATGAATTTGTAGTAACAAATTCTTGAAAAAGTAGTTTTTGTGTCTAGGTCAATTTTTAGTATTAAAGTCTCATCGATTCAGGATGATTACAAACACAATTTTTAAGCTTCATGACATTTGTAAAAACTAAAGTCTTTCAGTTTGTAAAACTATGAAAACTGGCTACAATAATATTTTTTAAACTTCTTAAGTGAATTTTCTAATTTTTAAGTTGGGTTGGCATTGCTTGTTCCAATTTGATCGGCCGTTGTACGTCAATGACGTGCATCGCTCCCATTAGTGCCCTGGACCATACATTTGTTTTGCTAAACGATTAATTGTGAGCTACGCTCTCTTTTTGGTGCGTTGTTGTCACATTGCTAGTTAGCACGTTTGCTGTTTTTATTGTGTTTTTTTCGAATACTTTTCTTAACTAAATAACTATTTTTTATTGTAGATTTTTGCCTGTTAAAAAAACCTCTGACCTGCTTCTGGTGATGAGCAACTTATACAGTTTGAAAGACGGTTCCTTAGTGATGTCCCCCCAGAGAATGTTTCCCACTACGCCCCTGGTCAAGTTGGGCGACAATCATTTTTCCAAAGTGAAAGAGTTCTTGCAGCGCTTTGCCAATATTCCCGATCTTCTAGAACTGGATCATTTGACAGTGTCAGGTGACGTCACTTTTGGCAGAGGCGTCTCGTTGAAGGTTTGCATTTGTCTGTAAAATCCATGAATAGATTCTATTTGTTTTTTTTTAATTCCAGGGCACTGTGATTATAATAGCGAATCATGGTGATAGAATTGATATTCCTTCGGGTGCAATTTTGGAGAATAAAATTGTTTCTGGCAATATGCGAATTCTGGATCATTAATTTGTTTGTGTGGTCTAGTCACTTTAAAATCTACTCATTTTGGTTATTATTTATTGTTGCGAATGTTTTGAAACTTTTACAATTTTAAAATATTTTTTCGTCTAAAAAAATTGTGAAAATTAAATTTTTTGGTCGCGTTATTTCTTTATAAATTGTTGTTTATATAAGTTAGAGGGTAAGTCAAATTAATATTAAATATAGTAAAATAAAATTTGTCAATTTTATGTTTGTGCTTTCTTTTCAATAATTATTCATTTTTGATAATCCAAATTATCTAGTTTAAACCTCTGCATGACTAACCAGGACAAATATGGTGATTGTGTCCTCGATATTTCTTTATTTCGGTCTGTCTTTTGCTGGTTAGTGGACGGTTACTTTGATTGTTTGATTTCGGCGAAACGTGTTTAACTTTGTGGCAAGTAAACTTTGCTCTTTAGTCGACTGTAGGGATTCCAGTCCCGGGACTTCGGGTGATTTTAGGAACTTGAGACCTGTGTAGTGGTCCCGGGACCAGACCTGGTCCCAAAATTTAACAAAATGGACGAAATCGAAGGCCATTTTTGTAGTTAGTCTACGCGTATTCTTGTCAACAGTTTTCTCCTACTTGTGCGGACAACTATTTAAACTTCAACTTTTATTCTTCGGGGCCACCGGGACTACTCAATTTGGTCCCGAATAGCTTTCTAGTCCCGAGACTTGGAAGACCACTTAACTGCTGCTTTAATGGCTTGATTCTGGAGATACAACAGCTTTCTTCTGTAAAATTGACGCTGATTGGTAAAAACTCTCCGGCAGAGCTGTTTTGGGGATTGGCAGTCAGTCAGTACTTGTGTTGCTCTGGTCTCTCTCGACCAATTTTATTATGTGATTACCCGATATACAGGGTGGCCAACTAAGAATGCGAGGTACTGTATCTAGGAAACCAAAAAAGATACATGTTTGGAAGTAATATAGGCCGCATTTGTTTTCACGCTCCATGGAGCGAGCAGAGCTTTTTTGACGTCACAATGACGTAATTTGGCAAAACCATAATTTGACCAATTGTGAAAGTCTGCAAATCATCAAATTTTAGCACGTATGCTGATTAAAAATTGTGCATGTAGCAGAAAGGAACAAGGATGATAAGCCGGCCACACGTGTTTCTGCTTTTTGGCTTCATCAGGCATGTAACTCCATCGTATCTGTTTCACTATGTGTATGTCAGTTGGTTTTTGAACCTCCTTTCATACAGATCTGTCTAAATTTAATTTACCATGTTTTCATACGTTAAAATACATTTTGAAAGTCACGTGACTAATTTTGACAGCTGCAATCTAGCCTTTACAGTGTTGCAAGCTCAACAATTTCAGGTTTTACAACTCTCTAAATTTAATTTCTCAAATTTTGAACCTTTAAACTACATTTTACCTCCCCCCTATTAGTTGGGGGGTTCACAAAAAAAGGAAGGAAGGAAACTACATTTTAAAACTCACGTGACTAATTTTGACAGGTGTCAACTAGCCTTTACAGTGTTGCAAGCTCGAAATTGCATTATCAACGTCACGTGACGTGTATTTTACAATTTTAGCTTGCACAACTGTCTAAATTGATTTACCAATTTTTCAAGGTTTAAAATACATTTTTAAGGTCACGTGACTGTTTTTGACAGGTGTCAATTAGCCTTTACAGTGTTGCACGCTCGAAATTGCATTATCAACGTCACGTGACGTGTATTTTACAATTTTAGCTTGCACAACTGTCAAAAATTGTTTCATGGAGCTGTAAAGTTTGTTTTATCAAAATAAACTTATTTTTTCATTCTGATAGCGAATTCTGATCGAGGCAAACAAATTTTGGCAGTGGTGACAGTTGTCACGTGACTTTAAGACCGTTTTTATGGTAAATATGACGTCACAACTGTCAAACATCCGTCCATGGAGCCGTAAAGTTTGTTTTACCAAAAGAAACTTAGTTTTTCATTCTGATGGAGGCAAACAAATGTTGGCATTGTTGACAGTTGTCACGTGACTTTAAGACAGTTTTTACGATAAATCTGACGTCACAACTGTCAAAAATCCTTCCATGGAGCGGTAAAGTTTGTTTTACCAAAAGAAACTTAATTTTTCATGCTGATAGCTCTACGTCTCGATCGAGGCAAATTTTGACATTGATGACAGTTGTTAAGTGACCTTAACAGAACTTTCATACTGATTATTATGTGTGACAGCTGTCAAAAGTGACAAGAAAGTCGATTTACTGAAAATTTTACTATTTTACTATCAAAAAAAAAGGTCATGTGACTTTAGACCCTCTAACGGCCAAACTAAGCAACGGAAAATTCTGAAAAAAATCAGGATTAGTCTACTGGGTTGAACATTAAAACCTGCCAAATTGTGGCTTCATTGCTAAAAGCTGTCAGATTTGACAGGTTTTCTAGACAAAGACTGTTTGATTTGAGGCCCTCTAGCGGCCAAAATAAGCAACAAAAAATTCTGAAAAAATTCCAGGACATTCTACCAAGTAGGCCCATTCAATTCTACCGAGTCGTAGGTTTGCAAGTGACAGCTGCCAAAAATGACAGAGTGTCAAAAAATAAAGAACTAGTCGTGACTCCCTTGCCATTTAAATGCACTTTTCTCTTCCCGGACGTCCGTCAACTGTCACTTTTTGACGTTTCAACATTCTACCCGAATTGTTTCGAATGACATTTGACATCACGTGACCTGCAACTTCATTGTTTTCCGTTTTGTTAGACTAAAAAAAAAGTGAATGTTGCTCGACCGTTTCGGCAGGAAGAAGAAAGACAAAAAACCGTTTTTTCCGTCAGACAGCTGTTTGAAGAGGGTTACACTGAACAGCTGGCCTTTCATAAGAAAAAGAGTAAAATAAAGGAAATATGGCAAAATCCTCATAAGATACATTCACGATCGTTCGTCAATTGTTTTTTGCGATACAGGGTGTAAAAAAACTACATTTTAGATGTCTTCTCGTTGTAATTATTTTCTTTACATGCTTGATGAAGCCAAAAAGCAGAATCACCTGTCGCCGGGTTATCATCCTTGTTCCTTTCAGCTTAATTTTTTTTTGCGGAATTACCCAAAAACCACTTTTCTGACATTCATTACATCCGCGATAAACTCTCCCATGATTAATAATATTTATAAAAAAAAACTTCAAACAAAAATAAGTTCATTTATATTACGTTGTTTTGAGTAGTATACTCTGAGCAATATTACTAGTAAGGTAAATACAAAAAAATTAACCACAACTTTGGCTTAATTTAGGCTATTTGGCTTCAAGAACTAAAACTTGGACGTCATCATATATCATAGCTTTTTAATAATGCATGATATGAAGTGTATTTTCCAAACAATAATTCTGAAAACACTTAGCGCACAACCCTTGTATTAATCAATATTAAATATCGTAACTCTGATTAAAATTTACTTATAAAACAAAATAATTTAGTGATAACAACATAAAATGGTCACAAATGAGAAAAAATAACCAAACAATAACAAATTACCTAACTAGATGTAGCTGCAACTCGTTCTTTAAGAAAATTCCTAATTCAGCCAGAACTACTTCCTTAACAGAAGCGCTGGTCAATATTAAAGTAGCTATTTCAACACAGTCAGTTAGTTGTACTTTTCTAACTGCTTTTTCTATAGCGCGTTTCAGCTTAATTTGTTGGTCGTACGGCATTTCGTTGAGAACTTCCACTACTGATTTGAACTTTCCTTTTGAGTTCATGGCCACTGCTATAGATGTAACAGAACCTCCTATTTTGATTATTAAGTGTTAAGTGAAAGCGTAAACGTAGTGGTACAAAAATCTTACCAATAGCCATCCCTATAGGGCCTGCCACAAGACCTCCAAGAAAAACCCCCAAACCAGCAATCAGAGCACCTTTAGCTGATTCTGAAACAGTTACCTTTAAGCCTTCCTGCGCTGCTAAGGTTTGGCATACTTCAATTATTTCATCTTTGTTTCTGGCAATTTTTGATGCTAGCATGCTTATGGGTTGTTGTTAATTGTCCTGGAGAAGTATCTAGCTAGAGGAATTAGTAAAGATTTGACCGACTGATTTGAACAAACTGGACTTAAATGCCTAATTCAACTAAATTTATATGTTGCGGATGGGTGAAATCCCTATATCCCAAATTAAAACTTTTAAGGATTAAGATAAGCATGGATGATTAAAATTTTGGTTGCAATTCACTTGGAATTGGTATGTAAAAGCATTTAAGATAACATGTTTCTAATCTAAATATCTTGAAACAATAAAAATGATTTATGAAGTGTGCCACTTTAAAATAATTTTACTGCAGTACACACATATAGAGGTTGTCCTAAAACTGTATGCGCAACTGTTACTTGGCGATTATTTATTGTAGAACTTTTAACTTTGACAGTTGGGACGTTAAGAAATACTTTGCTTACGTCACGTGATAGCTGTCATAACTGTCACTCATCACTCAGTGACTAAAATATGTGTTTCTTTGAGGAATTGCTCTGTAAGTTCTGTTTACAGCTCCATGGAGCCAAACTTGTCAGTTCTGACGTTAAGCACGTCACAACTGTCAAATTTTGCTCTGTAGGACTGTAAATACAATGTCCAGCGTGATTTATCAAGGGTAGAACTATTTTGGATTGATAATTTTGCTTCACAGCTGCGTGATTTTTTACAGCTGTCAGGTGACATAAAAGCATATCAAAGTGTCTGTTAATGTCACAACTTTTAAATTTAACTCTATGGGGCTATAAATACAACTTGCTATGTAATCTGTTTTGCATTGGATAGTTTCATATTACTACTGAATAGGTTTGTAATTTAGGGTGTTAATGCGGCTCAGGCAGTTTTAAGGCATTATGAGCAATAATAGAAGCATTGTGAGGTATTTTAAAGGCATTTCAAGGTAATTTGTATGCAAAAAGGCATTTTGCTGTACAAAAAATTATCGACGGTCTACCCTTCAGCTTTAACACTCTAAATTCACAGTTGATCACATAAATATCAAGTGCCTTATAAAGAAACAATTACAGGGTAGTTTAATGCTTTAACTCAGAATCTAACTTACTTTCAGAAAGATACAAATGCAAAGTAGGAAGTCAAATAGGAACAATGTTTTACTAAGGGGGTTTCTAACTAAAAAGCAATTTTTCCTGCTCACCTTATCAGTCTTCAGCCTATTCTTGTATTACTTGATAAGCGTTTGAACCCGGAATATCTTCTTTAGATAATTTTAAGAAGACTACCATTGAGGAAATAATAAACAAAAAATAAATTGAAATAATAGCTAACTTACTAATTGTAGGAGAATCCTTTAAATGGAAAAACCTGGTTGGCGACAGTAAGCATAAGAACCTCAATTAAACATTCTGTAAGACAAATTCGAAAATGGTACATATAAACAAAATAATTACTAAACTAAAAATAAAACAATACAAATATATTTAGTTGGGTTATGTCGAGTATTCTGTCAGAATAGTTTCACAAGACGCTTACAATGAAACATCATCTATCTTACTTTAACTTATTTTGATAAAACGAGATATCCTATGTTACTAGAGCTTGAAATGAAGTGAATACTTCCCAGTTGATCACGTGATATTAAATCTATTGGGACACAGTGTGCTCACGTGACTGAGTTTATCGCAAAACCCCAATGATGCCAGATGCCAGTATCAGGAGGTAACTTACTGAAAGCGAGGGGGACGGAAGTTATCCAATGCGCAAATAAAAAAAAGTATAGCAAAAATTTGTTGGAAGTAGAGCAATAGCAATTAAAGAGGGGGACAAAAATCGTTATCCAATAAATATGGGAAGGAGCAATAGCAATAAAAATCGTTCAGTATGGCGGCCGTAAACTGTCAGAAAATCAGTGACGTTAATCAATCTGCTGTTGCCCACTATTCACAAATCCACTCGTCAATAATAATTCAATTAATTTAAGTTTGCAAAAATTAACATTTAACGGACCGAATGCAAAACAAACAAAAACAACAAATCTTTGCGGTTTTTAGCTAACTTTACAATACCACCAAATATAAATAAAACTATTTTACGACTAACTTCGGAAGTTTCATTCAATTGCGCAGTAGGTAGGAATGTGGGGGACAAAGATGGCGACTTCCGTCTAAGTCGCTTAATGCACAAACGGGGTATTTGCTACCTCCTGATTCTTTTAGCAGGAAGGAGCAATAGCAAACAAAGCGGGTGACAGAAACAAGGGTAGAGAAAGTTTGGGGCCGTCAATACCCTTGCTGTACAACTTAAATTAAATTTAAAACCATCCACAAACAAACAAAACAAACTTGTTTAATTTCAACATCAAATAGTAGCGTTATTTCTAAAAGCGATGCTAATTTTTGCTAGAGGTGTAGAGAAATTTAGGAGAATCACCATAGATTTTTAAGCAAAAGTTAATATTAACAGAGAATATTAAATTAAATTTGCACAGTTTCAAAGTGACGGAATAGCTTTTTTTAACATAAAAGTACATTTTTTTTGTAACATGTAATACATAATTTTAATGCAAAAAACGTCTTCTTTTTAACTAGATAAAAAAACAAAATGGCGTCGATAAGAAAAAAAGAAGTTGATGATGGTATCTCGAGACCGAAACGTCGGAACTGAAAACGAAATACACAGAAAGATAGTCCTTAAAAAGTTGCTCTAACAATGTTCAAGCCAAATTTTAAAATTTTTAAAATTAGAGAAAATACAGCACTTTTTTTAAAATTGTCGTTTTTGGTTTTGGAAGCAAAAAATTAAATATTTATAAAACAGTGTTGGATTGCCTATTAAATTCTCTAAAACTTTCCCCATTTAACCTTTGCAGTAGCTCTTACGGGAAGCGAGATCCCTGTATAGAGAATCTTGGACATACTGTATATTTTTAATAGTACCATTTTTTCAAATCTTTATCTTCCTAAAAATATCAAAAGTTTCACTTTTCATTTACTTACTTATTTACCTCAATATTCATAACAGGAAATAGTTTTAAGGAATTGAATTAATACTGTTTTATTTGATTTAATTTTAATCGTAATTCAAGAACGTAGTAAATTATATTATAGATCAAAGTATAAAAACCAGCTTACTAGATTAGGTCTAGCAGATTAACAGGAAAATCATTTTTTTATTGATTTTCCTGTTAATCCGCTAGACCTAATCTAAAACAAAATTGGTAAATAAATTAAAGACGTTATTTAAAATTAGGCAGAATAACAAACTAGTTTAAAACTTGTTGGTTTAACATTTTATAGTCACAGTCAGTTGTATAGGTTATATGACAATTTGAAGTTAAACTAAACCCATACAACTGACTCTTAGTAACCTACCAGAATTAACAATTACAGCAATACACATGCGGCAATCTAATGACAAAAATCACATTAAGAAAGATACTTTTGTGGTTTCCAAATTGAAGATACTCTACAATCTACATCCTAAAATTATGGTGGAAACACGTTAAAACAATACTAACAAATATAACAACCCGAATTATTCAGACGGTGGTAAAGGCCACGTACTGTGATCGACTTTATGACCGATCATCAGCTCGTCCCAAATATGGCGCCATCTATTCAGTCTTTCCTCGAAATACTCCGGTGTTTGCTCAGGATTGACTTCTCCATCTTCAGTGTTAGGATTATTATTGCTGACTACAGGATCTGAGCAATAGAACGCAACGATTAAACATCAGTGGACATAGCCAAAATGTCTGTATATTATGACTATTAATTGCGAATCAAATGATTTTTATGACTCTAAAATAAAACCTAGAACCAAGTTAAAGTTTTAAATTTCCATCAGGGGGAAGGCCCCATTCAATTCTTCACGGTTTTTCCATAATCAATCGATAAAATTCTCGGATAACCGTATAGTTAAACGTCAATGTGAAACTTTACTATAAAATGTCAATGCTAATTTTATAATTTCAAACTTCAGCTTGAAATTAAACTGAAGTTATATAAACTGTGCGCAACTTGCCATTTCTAAACTTCTAAACGAAACGACAGATTCCCCTACCTGCGGCGCAAAAGGACGAATATATTAAAAGCTTCTACGACACCTTCCCATTACACTTTGATTATGGGAGATTTTAACGCCAAATTAGGCCACAAGACAATTTTTATGCAATGAACAGCTTCTACAACACCATCCCATTACACTTTGATTATGGGAGATTTTAACGCCAAATTAGGCCACAAACAAGACGACAGTGAAACATCACTGGGAAGTCATGGGTTGGGGACAAGAAATGATAGAGGACAAGTATTGCTTGACTTCCTACAACAAAACAATTTTTATGCAATAAACAGCTTTTTCAAAAAGGCCCCCCAGATGAAAATGAACGTGGGCTGGCCCAGACGGAGTTCAAAAAACCAAATCGATCTAACATAGTGCAAGACGTAACTGTTCTTAACAAATTTTCTATCGAAAGTTGACCACAAGACCGTTAGAGCAAAAATATTCATAAATACAAGAACAGAGAGGTCAAAACTAATAAGAAAAACAGCTTCTAGAAAATCATTAACAACACGCAAACCAATACGCACAACTCCTTAATTCTCGCCTATCACGAATGCTGACAAATGAAGAGGATATAGACATTGGGGAGACAAACAAACAAATAATAACAGCAATGAAAGAAGCGGAAAACAAGTGCAAGCAATCGCTTGGAGTTGGAAAGGTGGAGAAGTTGAGTGATACTACAAAGAAGTTGATGGAAAAAAGAAGAAATCTAACAGACAAACATCAAAACAATGCCACTCAGCTAAGAGAAATGAACAATGAAATATCAAAGAACATGAGATATAGACTAAATAGAAAACTAAAGACCAATTAGCCTGCTATCGCAGATATACAGGGTGGTCCAGTTTTAAATGTCAATAATTCACCAATCGATAGCCCATCAAAAAATAAGTTGACATGCATTATGCCATTTTCCTAAAGAACGCTTCCTAAGGAAGACACAGACCTCCAAAGTTGCTACAACTGTCAGACTGTTTGACCAATTTTGATCAAATTTGGAACAAGCAATTATGAAATGAGTACTCGTTATGTGATGTGAATGACATTCTTCAAAATTGTTTAGAAGGATAGTCTTTATTTTCTACGCTCACTGGATATTATTCAAAATTGACAAAAATGTCTACTTGGGTTATTGTATTTTTTACTTTAAAATGGTTCAAAAGGATTCAAATCTGGTCATCTCTGAGGTTTTCGAGTTAATTTTTGACACTGAAAATAGTCAAAAAACCGGATTGTTGGACTAATGTTTACTGGCGTTCAATTTTTTAGACTATAGGTAGTGTAAAACTGATCATTCAATTCAAACTTTTTTTTATTTAATTAAACACTGGTAACAGTAACTAATTTAATTCTAATAATTAGTGTTCAAGACTAATATCGGAGCATTTAATGCGAAAATTGTTTAATTTTATCTATGAAGACTCTGAAACTTAACTTTTACTATAAAAAATAGTTTAAAATTCGATTTTTGAGCCTTAAAGCACAGTGAAGCGTCTAGAAGTCAATTTAATACTAACAAAGCGTAAAATGGCATGTTTAAGCGTATGGAAAATGTAAAAATAGTTTTTTAAGTCTGCTATGTCAAAAACTTGGTGAAGATAACCCTAAAACTCGATTTTCCAAGCTGAAAGCAGTTTTAAAGCCCTAAAAATAGTCCAGAGTTTTAAGAAAATAAAAAGCAAAGTAAAAAAACTTAAAAGTTAGTCTTCAAGTCAATTTTCATGAATCTAATGTCAATATCCTGTATTTAAGACTAAAATATTGAAATGTAATTTCAAATTATGAAAACTTACTTCAAACGCAAATTTTAAGCTTTTGATGTCACTTTTCATTGGTTCAGAGTCACTTTTTGGTGTCCAAGTCAATTTTCAAGGTTGAAATGTGTGAATTTGTAGTCAAAAATTCTAGATAAATTAGTTTTTCATGGCTACAATTCCATTTTCACTACTAAAGTTTTTCAACTTATCTGAAAACTATAACGAATGACTACAAAGAGTTTTTAAGCCTTTCAAGTCAATTTTCACAGTTTCCAAGTCAATTGTCAAGGCTAAAGTCTTTCAATTTGTCTGAAAACTGTGAAAACTGCATACAAAGACAATTTTTAAGCCTCTCAAGTCAATTTTCATCGTTTCAAAGTAAATTTACTGGTTAATAAGTCAATTTTCAAAACTAAAGTCTTTCAATTTGTCTGGAAACTATGAAAACTGGCTACAAAGACATTTTTTAAGCTTCATAGGTAAATTTTCACCGTTTTCAAGACAATTCTTAAGTTGAGTTAGGTTGGGTTTGGGTCTTTGAACGTGATAATAATGATAAGGTAGAAAAATTAACACACAGAGACAGTTTCGACAAACGTCATTAACATCACCTAATGAGTATTAATTTAATATGTATTTGTTCCAAATTTTATTAAAATTGCTCCAGCGGTCTGACAGTTATGACAAGAAACCGATTTTTTAAACTGAACTTTTCATGGACTGTATTTTCCTTGAGAAGCATTTTTCATGAAAATGATATAATGTATGTTAACTTATTTTTTGATGGGCTATCGAATGGTGAATTATTGACATTTAAAACTGGACCACCCTGTATAAGCTGTTTATGAGAATAATCACCAAAAGGCTGACAGCTAAACTCGATCTTTACCAACCTATTGAGCAGGCAGGATTTCGTAAGGGCTATGGCACAAATGATCATCTTCACACAATTAAAATCCTCATTGAAAAATACATAGAGTATAATAAACCGTTAGTTCTCATTTTTGTAGACTATTAAAAAGCTTTTGACACAATAGACCACCATAATATGCTATGCGCTGATTGCAGAATCGACCATCGCTACATCGACAGCATTAAGCAATTATACAAGAACGCAAATGCTGGCATTAGACTTCATGAAGATATTCAATTACAAATGATCTCACAGAAGCGCAAGAAATGATGAGCGAGCTAAGCCTAGCATCCAGAAAGGCTGGGCTAAAAATCAATAAGGGCAAAACAAAGTTCATGACAAATCTAGTTGCCAGTGAAAACCTAACAGTGAACAACTTAAATATTGAGCAAGTATACTCCTACAAATACTTAGGCCACGAGATTCGATTGGGAAGAGATAATAAAACCTGCGAAATTGGCAGAAGAATAGGTCTTACATATAGAATAGGCCTTTGGAAGATTGAGCTACATCTTAAGATCTGATATTCCCATGTGTCTTAAGAAGAAAGTCTTCGACCAATGTATTTTACCAGTACTAACTTACGGAAACACTGACTCTAACAAAGAACACGCGAACAAAATAAGAGTAGCGCAAAGAAGCATGGAAAGAATAATGTTAGGCTTATCACCGAGAAATAGAGTTCCAAACACAGAGGTGAGAAGGAGAAGTGGAGTAACAGATGTCATCACAAGAATATCGACTCTAAAATGGTCACCTAGTAAACGACGGCAGATGGACTAGAAAAATAACTGGATGGAGACCGCGAGACCACGCCTTCCGCAGCAGAGGCAGACCGCCCACTCGTTGGTCAGATAATCTGAAGCGCATCTAAACCAACTGGTTAAATGCAGCACAGGATAAAGGGAAATGGAAATTTTTACGGGAGGCTTATGTCCAGCAGTGGACGAACGTATACCTGTGATGATGATGACAGTCCAAACCGCATTAAAGTAGAGTCGTTTTGAAATGGCGAGGTTATAAAAATGGTTGACGTGGCGAGCAGTTTATTATCACACAATATTTAAGACGAGTAAACTTACCGGAATTCATATGTTTCTCCATCTTGCGCAAATTTTCGATCTCTTTAAGCCCGTTGCGGATGTAACCTTGGAAAAATTCGCTAGAATTTTTCAAGAACGGTTCGATGTCCGCTTCCGGATGCTGACGCATGAAATCGTACAGTAGATTTAAGCCTTCTTTGGTGTTGTCCTTGTTGCCGATTTTCTGGAAAATCTCCGTCAGCATTGTGTGATTGGCTCGGGATAGAGAGCTTCGCTGTGATTGGAGCGGGACGTCTTGAGCTTGCGCTATTTTTAAGCTCTTCAAAAAGATAATAAGGTTTCAGATATGATTCACGTTCTGATGTTGTTAATATCAATGATAAGTGCTTATTTGGACACCCTGAACAGGGTTGTGGCGTCTTTATTTTTGCATGTAGCAAAAAACTGTTAATACAAAAATAATAAGGCTTTTCTTAAATTATCAGAAAGTGTTATTGAATAAAATAATATACCACGGCAAAGGTGAAAAAACATACAAAGTTAAAAATATATGTGGGATAAGCCCATTTTGTTAATCTACTGTATACGTTTACCAGCATACAAATGATTATATTCTTAGTCTAATACTATCGCTCTTTCTACCATCGCTTTACCTATGGTACAAAAAACATGTCACACTCAACTTCAGTGCGCACAAAAGCACTATTCACACTATTAAAAAAATAAAAAACAATTACTCACCTTTAACAAACGTAAAATATACGATTCAATGTCAGACTCTGCCGGATTAGGAATTTTGCCGAGCAGTTGCATGGATTGGGCTCCCTTAATTTTGACAGTCGAGTGTATAATCGTTTTGATGGTTCTGAGTGGGGTATCCACGGACCGCGACGTCCACCACTTTGAAGGAAACTTAACCAAAAATTGGTGCACCTCCAACATCACCAGTTCGTAGTCAACGTCTTCGCCCCATAAGGGCATCAGTTTGATCACTTTCCATAAACATTTCATTACCAAATCGATATGCCTCTCCGAACAATTGTCGTTGGCCATGCACTCGGTCATGAGTTTAATCAGGGCGCTAGAAATAACCAATTCAAACAAAATGTTCTAGTTAAACTTACAAAACTCTTACCATATCACCGCGGTGTGATCCGATTGGTCGATAATTTTTACGCAATTAATGTTGATAACTCTGACGTAGGCATCACCACATCCTTCCAATTTTTGATCCACAAGCAGTACAATTAATTCATTGATTAACTGTTGTATCAGATGTGTTTTAACCGCTTTGCCCAAGCTCGGTTTCTGGTAGAACTAATAGAAAAATGCATGAAAAATATTATGCTGTTAATTTAATCATCACATACAAAGTAGTGTTTAATGAAGAATTTGTTCAAAAAAAAAATAAAACAAATTTTAGTTTTGTCAGCAAAATAATAATTAAATCACAAGGAAAACAGAGACTCAACGTTGTACATTTATTTGGTGACAGGTTTCGGCTTAAGCCATCCTCAGACCTGAAAGACATACATATCAAAAAAGAAAGCTCTACATTGTAACAGTACCAATACACATAAACAGGAACAGCTTATGAGAGAATCGCTTGCGATTCTTCAACCGGGGCTCAAAGCTGCGTAAATGGTGTGGAAGTCAAGATAAAAAAGGCAGAAAAGCAAACTTTAGGTATTTTCATTATACGGATTTGATCTTCTGTTTTGCATGTATGAGAAGCTAAATTGTTGTTAGTTTTTAATGAGATTTGTATATTTACATTTTTAAAATCTTTGGCTATTTTGTTTGAAGTATTGCCATAGAAATCAAAAGATTATTTACTTGGATAATGATCATCCGATGCTATCTGTTACTGCCTTCAGCCTTGACGATTATTGCACAGACAAGTAAAAGTTGAGCATAAAATTTGTGTGTTGACAATCATTGAAATTAAATAAAGTGCAAGTAGAAGTGAAATTCAAGTACACTGGTACCATAAAACGGAATTAATATACTCAGAGGTGATGTTTTTTTGAAATATAAAGTTTATATAGCTACAACACGTCATCATTTACTGTTTCTAGAGTAGGGAGATTTTTCGTTTCTGTCTAATTTTGTCTGAGAGATGGGAGAAAATAGTAAATTAGGAACTACAGTTTTGATATTGGAGAAACTTGTTGAAGCTGCTGTTTTATCTGAAAAATTTATTGAACCAACCCTCGGTACAATCTTAAAAGTACGCAGAATGTTTTATACATTTTCAATTGGAATCACTGGCCAACCACCAAAAAAGAAGCTAAAGAACAAAGAACCATAAGACTCCCATATAAATTTGTATATTTTCCGCCCTGTTTTCAAATTCAATCAGCTGATTGTTGTGTCGGTAAAGCAGTTTCCATGCGTTTCTTTTACTTAGTTTTACCAGAGCTCCATTGTGGCGCTTCTGACAACAATGTGACTAATAATTTACTACGGTAATAATCACTATCCTTTAGTATTATGGATATCCTCGTCGACCTAGACCAAAACTAATGACACTTCTCCACAGCAATTTTTAAGGCTGTTTAAAGTGGCATTATCAGATTGTTATTTCGAATGCACGAAACGGAGCCCCCAAAACAGATTATCTACCAAACACCAGCTGATACTTGGAAGAGGACCAAGAGTGCGATATAAGGACCAGGTGGAAGAAAACCTAAGAATGCTGAGAGTTAGGAATTGGAGAGCCAAGGCGCAAGAGAAAGAGGAGAGCCAGAGATGATGATGATCTATGCAATGTTATTGTCCGGTAAGTTCGGTTACATAACAAGTTATTCTGTTTATGACTCGTTAGAAGTGTTGAATTCAGTGTCTTCGTCGGTTTTTTTCAAGCTTTTCTTCAAACCTTCTTGGCTTCAAATAGGCATCCAAAAACCAACCGCAATTTTCAGGTTTTCATTTATTGCAACGATAGCATGAAGCCACATAGAATTGACATATATGGAGCGCAAAATTTTCGATCGAAAACGAAATCGAGTCTGGAGGAATCAGGTTAGAGTCGATATTTTCAATCTTCTTTTATTTCGACATAATAAAAGAGTTGTCATAGAATTGGAGTCCATAGAGGTATTATTTAGTCTAGAGATCACAGGGTCCCTGTTTAATTTTTAATAATATGGTATGAGGTAAATAAGAAAATATTGTTTGAGACGTTTTGAGTAAAAACAATCTGCAGTATTTAAACAATTACAGGTTAACAGTAAAAAATGACCAACATATTATAAAAAAAATGACTTACCATATCAATGCTCTTAAACAAATCCCGATAAATCCTGGCAACGCTAGGATCAGTCAACGGATCCAAAGTATGTAAATATCTCAACAAGGATACCATAGCTTCGAAAAACTCTCCTTCGTAGTCGCTAAACACTTGAATTTTCAAGGGATTGTTCATTAGTTCCGCGAACTGCGTCAATCCTTGTAAACCCATAGCCAGATTTTGTGACCCGACGAGTTTAATGGTTTTCTGAATATCCGGATCAGATGCAGGCGAAGGCTGATGCACTGTGTATTTGTTGGCGATCACAGGTTTTGGAGGTGAAAGCGGCATTATTCTGTTCCACAAATCAATCATTTAATAGTGTTTCTGAAGAAAACTTGAGTATTATTACTTGGCTTTATTGTCAAAGAAGGATGGCATCTTGATTTCTTCCTTGAGGAACTCCAAATCGATTTTTTGAATCGGTAACTTCTCGAAGTATGGCACGATTTTATCCAAGTCGTTCATGAATTCCGATTCCAATTTAAAAGGTCCTTGAACTTCTTTTTTGACTGGTTCAGGTGCTAAAGCAGTGGGCAACCTACAAGATTCAGACCAGTCTAAACTAATTTTAACTTTTACAGGAAAGTCCTACGCTGGTACAGGCATGGGCAGCATAGCCTCATCATCGTCCATATCCTGATCATCGTCGTCCATCAAATTGACAGTTTCATTGGCGTTACCATTACCAATTGGTTGTAAAACTTCAGCAACAACAGCAACAGGGACTTTTGGCATAACTGATCGACGACTGGCTCGTTTGATACGTTCCTCAAGTAACGACATGTCTTTATCGGATATCTAATAATAATAATAATAATAATAACAGTCTTTATTTCGAATTGTGATTAGGATAGAGTACAATGTACATTATCAACTAATACAAAGGAAATAGCGTCATGGTAAACTATGAACTATGTAGTACTTAAAGATACTTATATACATTTTCAGCGATTTTTCCCTAAATACAGATTTCAGAGAATAAGCAATATTTATTTAACAAAATAATCCTCTATAGTGTAGGGTTCTAATTCAATTAGTAAATTTTTTACTTCTTTTTTGAAACTTTTGTCCGTCAATGTTTTCAGCCTGTCTGGTAGGTTGTTAAATAGGCGAATACACATATATTTTGCATTCTTCTCAGTGAGTGTTAATCTATGTTTTGGACAGTTTACATCTTTTTGTCTTGTGTTGTATGTATGATGGACTTTGATGTTAAATAGGTTTTGGTTCTTTTTAAGAAAGATGAGACACTCATATATATAAATTGCATAAACTGTCATTATTTTATTTTTTTCTTTGTATTTCATTTTGAACATTAATCTAATTGCCCTTTTTTGAATTACAAATACATTCTGTATTGAAGTATTTCTACCCCAAAACATAATTGCATACTTCATAATCGATTCAAAGTTGGCAAAGTACAATATTTTAAGGGCCGCCAGGTTCAGATACCCGGAGACAATTCGAATTCCATAACAAATTGAGTTTAACCTGCCTAGTAGAACATTTATATGATCAGACCAATCTAGAAATTCATCTGCCCTCCCAAAAATGTTGTGTTCTTGGCTAGTAATTGGCTCCTGTCAGTGAGAAGGTGTATTTCATTAGGTTTCTCAAATGTACCTTGTTTTGTTGAAAAAATAATCACACTTGTTTTTTCCATATTTAAAGCTAATTTATTTTTTTAAAACCACTCAGAGGTCCTAATAAACAGATATTTTCCAGACTGAATTAAAGTGCTGATTTCCTCTTGACCTACAAGTAAATTTGTGTCATCTGCAAAGTTGACGATTTTTTCATTTTCTTTTGCTATAGAATTCAGATCGTTCATGTAAATTACAAAGAGTAGTGGCCCCAGAATACTGCCCTGGGCTATTCCATGTTGATTTTCTTTTATATTTGATTATCTAAATAACCAAGAAATATTTTTTTAGATACGATACAGGGTATTAGGAAATGTGATGCCAAGATACTAATAGAGGCCGCATTCGTTTTCAAACTCCATGGAGCGAGCAGAGCGTTTTTGACGTCACAATGACGAAATTTGACAAAACCATAATTGGACCAATAATATGTAGTTAAAATTTGTGTATTAAAACCTGCATCACCCAGTATAGGGTGTTCCATTTAAAAAAAAAATATGTTTGGTTGCTATCTTAAAAAAAACAAATTGACATAATTTTAAAATCACCATGTATCTCAGAAACGGGGGCAGCTCTGGAAGGTACGACTGCTTCATCGTTTCTTTCACAAGAATCGAGCACAGGTTCGCAAAAACCGTATCGCTCTATCTTTGCTAGTTTTGGAGATACCCCGTAAAACCATCGAATTTAAGACATCCTGTACACACCCTCTATTAGTGCTTAAGGCCCTTCTTGCAATAAAGCAAGCCTCTTACACCCCTATCAACCCCCTTTTCTACAGATGACAATAACATAAAAACACACATCACTTCACTAATCAATAATTAACGTTGCCTTGATTAGAGCAGATCCCAAATAATAAAAAGTATAAAAAAAGATCACCTTCATAGGAACACATTGATTAGCAATCGAAAATCGACAATTTTCTTCTGATGTGCACTGAGATTTTGAGATTAAAGATCATTTTGTCCAACGAATTTAAAATCTGACTTTTCGATTACTAATCGATTTGTTCTTATGAATGTAGCCAAAATAACCATGTAAACAAAACTTACGTTTCCGACCATTTTGTAGACCTTTTCTCCAACAATATTGTAAGCTTGAACAACACAATTCAAAGCAGCATTCCGGACCGAATTATCCCTATCCGATATTTGTTTGGCTACTTCCTTCAAACAGGCAGCCGGTGATGGTTGGCAAATAGTGGTGCCGTAGTGCTCAATCATCGCACCCATCACTTCTAAACATTCCGCTCGTTGACGCGCATTTTTCGATTTGATCCCCTCCATGACGTAAACGGACAAACGACTGACCGGAAACACAGAAGTGATTTGATTCAGCAACGAGCGGACGCCGTTCCGGACAGCGTCTTTGGGATCACCAATCTACATGTTTTAGTTGACATATAGCTCCATATCCAGGTACTAGTAGTCATTAATTACCTTAAGAACTAGGTAAGGTATAAAACACGAGCCTTCACTTTCCAGCAGTCGATACTGTTTCTCGACTAACATGTTAAAGACTGAGTGTAAATACTCCAAGCCCTTCAACAACACTGACGGATTGGTATCAAAGAATCTTAGTGTAAGCCATTTTAGTATAAGATCCAAATTAGAAATCAGAGCTTCGGTGTGATCTGGAAGGTCTTCCATTAGAGATTCTATTGCTTTGATGTGATATCTGTAAATAGAAAGTATAAAAGAAGAGTCAAAGAATAATGACAAGTTTAGACAATCCATCATGTTAGAAAGCAATGCCACTAAAGAAGTGGGTAAAACATTGTTCTTATCATAAAAAAAAGTTACAAGACACCTTGTAAAACAACGCAAATACAAAACAAAAATTGGTTTCAATTTCAGGTTAAACTTGAAACAAGCTAAGTGGTTGAAATAAATTTATTCTACAAGAACTTCTGTTTATAACATTATTACAGCATTTTCAACTATTCCATTAAAATTACGACTTACCGAAAGTCTGAATGAAACATGTTAGCCATCAAGGTCCTATTAATGTTAGCGCTAGTCATTTGATCCTTCAAAAGATCAACAAACTCTTCTCTCGGCTGTGTAAAATTCCATTTTAATACTCTCAGCTTGGATTCGTCTATCGTTCTTTGATGTTTCAAATTATTGACCACTAAAAGCGGCGAGGTATCCACATCGTCGTCTTTTTTTCGACTGCTGCTGGAAACGGCAGGTTTTCCTGGGGCACTGGCAGACTGAACAGCAAAAAAAATGTTTGAGTGATTCAAAAAACATAACACGGTTAGTTACTTTTGGCTTAACGGCATTTTGTTTGTTGGCGACCGGTTTGGTGCCCTTGACGGTCTTTTCTTCTGGCGGAGGAGCCTTTTTCGGGAGAGGTTTGGCCGGGAGATTAGGTCTGGCTTTTTCTAATGCTGCGGTTACGACCGTTTTGGAACTGGGCTTCACTTTTTCCGTTTGTTTTAGCATTGATTCATAACCTAATTTAAACAAGATTAAAATGTATTAATAACGTACAGGGTGTTTCAACTTCGAGCCACATCATTGACTACGTTTATATCGAGCAAATTGAATCCGCTTATTCAATCCGATCATGTAAACCGTCATAAAATCCTCGATATAAACGACTCCTCAAAATCCTCGGATTAACGATTCGAACTAGTCAATTCTAAAAAATAACAGGATTGAAATGCTCTATCCGATTGAAACGGTGACGTCCATGCCATGGATGTCCGATGTAAACAGGATTGACTTGACATTGACACATTAATTTGACGAACGGTTATTTTTTATTTGAAGTGTGTACTATTAATCTCAAATTTAAATTACCAAACTTTTTGAGTTTGGTTTTAGTTAATGCAAACAGATTTGGGGCTTTACGAATCTTTCCAACGCATCCAATAATCCAAAATTATCAAATGTAAGTAAAACACGATAAATTTGTTGATCGGATTAACAGCCTACAATATAAACGTAGTCATTGGGATCTCAGCAATGGTACAAGATACGGGGTTGGTTAAATTTGGCAAAGTTGCATAATTTCGAGTTCATCAATATGCCGTTTTAACATTTGAAAAATTCCGAAGATAGGATTTCTGTGTAATCAGTTTTGAATACTTTGATGGAATTACCTACAACTAACCTAGGATTTATACAGAGTAGGTCATACGTAATGATACATTGAGACACGAAATCTGCAGTAGTATATTACGATCTGGTTGAATTATGGTCCTATGCCGAAAGTTGATATTTTAATATAGATACGAGCAGAGCTGTCGATAGTTGAATTAGTTAATTGAAATACAGGGTTTTTCACGCTGATGGTATATTAAAAGTATCTAGATAACGACTCAATATTTTTCGTTGAAATTTGGAGTGTAGCCTAGGTTGGGTCCAAACTCTCCATGTGTTGCCAGATCAGTCGAAAAGAACACCACCTTTTGATTTTCAAATGGAACACCCTGTTTCCTGTTTCTAATCTCATTTTTGAATTCCTCACAAGAAGGCTAGTAATTAATGTTGATACTTCCCTATACCGTTTCTTAGATATTTCATAAACATGGTGAATTTGTCAGCAAAACGGTGGTCTAAACTTTAATTAAATTCTCAAGTCCTGAAAGGTTTGCTGATGTGACCTTTTGTTCTCAGTTAGACAATACCACATAGTTGAAAGGTTCAAAGACTGGAAATTAAAAAACCTAAAGGGTGGTCAATATTTACCTTTAAGTCGGATAGATAGAAAAACTGCCAGAAGTTCGTTTTTTTAAATGCAACCACCAATGTATTATGATTTGTAATAAAAGAACATTAAATTTAGATCAATTCTATGTATACTCTTCCTATACCTAACTTCAACCGTTTCTGACTTATCAACAGTTTTTCATCAACCAGTTTTTCCTTGGATGAAGAGTGGTTAGCTTGCTTGAGATAATTTGATGCCGATCTGATACAATTATTTAAGAACTGTATTTTCTTCCATTTTCCTATGATACCCACTTATAATTTTTGTTTTTCTTTTATTATTTATTATTTATTAGTAGTATTAGTACTTTTTAGGTTACTTTTGAAAATTCATAGGTTACCATAGTTCTGTTTTCTGTCAATTGTGAATCCCAGTCAAATCAACCTCGTTTTAATAACTGCACTGGTGTGGCTCGCACTTTTTAGTGTCGCGTGCTAACTGCACCTAATCCGAGTTAGAGCAACTTTAACATGGCACTGAGAAAATGCGAATTGAACTGGGGTAGGCCGTGCACTCGGATAGTGCTTCCCAGTCGAATTCGCCATAAGTGAATGTCTTCCAAAAAAAACATTTACTGATTAGCGCTTCTATTTCAATCATTGTCAGTTTGACAACCATCAAAATTTATTTGATTTGTTTACTATTACTTCTTTTCCGTTTCTTTGTGTTGTTAATCATTTATAAAGTTTTCTATTTACCACACCACCACACTTCTTTTTAGAGCTATTGTTTCTACGCTTTTAACATTCTGTAAGTACTTTTCTAATATTATTATTATTATTTTTATTTTTTTTATGTCGGCTGTCACGATCTAACCAAAATTGGCACAATTACTAACCTGTTTTGAAAAAAAAGTTGGGAGTGTCTATTATGGTTTTTTATTTAGCCATTTGGTTTTTCCTAAATTCGGAATTACTTACAATTACAGTATTTTTTTAGAAAATGCCTAGAAAAATTCTCCACAGACAAGCCCAGCAGTTAATTCTTAACCTTTGTGAATATTTTGAATTGGAAAAAACCAATGGAGGACCTTTAGAAGCTTTATCAATCTGTTCAGGAAGAAAATAAGAAATTTTAAGACCTTGCATATTCTTACTGATGTATTTTTTTTTGATACTAGAAGGTTGTAGCTGCTCAACAGTTTTTTCATCAACCAGTTTTTCCTTGGGACACTATTGCATTGGCCCTATGAAACTTTTATTTTAAACCTTATTTCATAAAATGAAGAGAATACGGCTTTCTCAAGGTAACTGAAATGGACCACGCGGAATAATCAATTTGAATCAAATACTACATTTTAAACTGAAACTAAAAACACTAACAAACACATACCTAAGTGAATCATGATGCCCAAAACAGCTTCGCTGGCATTTTTCCTCACGTCCGCGTTCCGATCTTCCAAATTACTGTACAGATGAGGAACGCACGCAACTAATTCTTCCTTGGGAATGGTTTTAAGAGGAACTACAAGAAATATTTAATTAACATTCGGTTGAATCGATTAAACGTTAATTACTCTTTGGTAACGCCTGTGCTAGCCAACCCCACAATTCGGACCGAAGTACCGGCGAACCAGATTTAAAAGCGTCGGCCAACATTTCTCCTTCAAAGAACTCTTTGTAACCGCATTGTTCTGCAAACGTGTTGATCGTGTCCAAGGCGGTGGATCGCATCCAAGCTTTGGTATCTCCTAAATCTAATCAACATATCTCATGTTATGTAAACCAATCAACTAGACTGACATTTTGTTCTTACTCTGAACAAAACCAGGGAACCAGGCTCTAATGTATTGCTTTGAGGGCGGTCCCATTGATTTGGCGATGTTTTGGCATATATTTAAAGCAGTCTGCGCTATTTTCACGTTGCTATCGGACAATCTGGCAGCTAAGGGTTGAGGTAAATCGCCCAAGTTTGGTTTTATAAGTTTTGCTTCCTGGATTATTGCACTCAGTTTGTTTAGAGCTTCAATTCTTTCCTGCAAGTGTAATTAGTAGATCTGGTTAACTGACTTTGATCAAAAAGATGTAGCTTAGCTAGTAAACCAATAAAATGCACCCGCAAAGAGCAGATTCAATTGACCCATTTAATTAATATAAACGTAATTAATGTGTGTTGGAAGTAAACAATCTGCGAAATGAAGTCTGTCTCCAACCTCCATAACAAAATGACAAAGCTTATTTAGAGAGAGAAAGACATTACTATCGCGGTTAAGGTGACGAGCAGTATACAGGGTAATTCAAATTCGATCATCACCATTGGGATCTCGGAAATGATAAGAGATACGAAAAAGTTTAAATTGGGGCAACGTTGCGCAATTTAAAATGAATTAATTATTGAATTACCTTGTATATATTAAAAAAAAACATATTTTCCTCATTATCATTATCCTTAAAAGTAATTTGTCAGCCCAAAAAAACATACCTTCCAATTTTTGTCCATTAACTCGTTAATTAAACTCTCAGTAATTTGACTACTAATGTCAACTCTAGGAAGCAAGTCCTGGACGTTTATAACTTCTTCAGTGTCATCTTCGACCGCGTCCAAGCTGTTGGTACTGGCCGATTTAGCTACTGCAGCTATTTACATTATTATATATTAGAAAATAAAATTATCTGATATGGAATAAAATAGTAGAAGACTGATTAACACTGCACAACCATACAAAAACTTACCTTTTTTGCCCCTGGTAGGTGTAGGAGCAACTTCACCCTCATATTTTTCAAACTCGGCACTAATCTGATCGCGTAGAGCCGCTTTTTCGTTCTCAAAAAACATGTAAAGCGACGACCCCATGTACAAATACATCGTTCCTAGCATTCCAATAGCTGCTTGCCTTACACCTGGATTGGTTGAGCCCAAACCCGTTTTGCAATATTCGATTAAAGCTTTAGGGTCCACGCCTCTGAAAAGTTCCAGAAAATAACCATCCGTCCAGTTACTCTGAGAGTTAAAATAGAAAACCCACCCAATTCCAAATTCTTTTACAGCTCCAGCCAGCCACGTCAACGCTTCTTGTTGCACTTTAGGACTTTTCTGCGCAAACACCGCCTCTAAAACGGCATTTGACACGTGATTCAAAGTGGTGGCTTCCGCCATGGCGGTAGCTGTTTCTGCCACTATTGCACCATTCTTGGCGTCGCCAAACTTTTCGGAAACATCGTTGACGCAACAATTCACGCTCGTGGTAGAAAACTGGCTGTTTTCTGCTAAGTGCTGTAATACGTTGCAATAAAAAAATGCTCAAGTCAGTCAATTTGAGTGCGTAACAGTACCTTGACAATTTCAAGTTTTACTTTAAGTACTTGGAAATTGGTGTCTTTCAGGCCTGGTTTCTTTGCAAGAATTTTTATTAACGCTTGAGACGGGATGGATTTACCTTCCATAGATTGGACTTTTGACAGAATTTCTTCAGCAGCAGCTAACCTATCAACAAAATTGTATTGAGATTAAAATGACGTCTAATAATTAACTTAAAGCTTTGCTATGATATTCTTATCTTTGGAAAATCCAACTATGCAAAGACATTGTTATAAACTGCTCAACAAAAAGATCGTATCGCCCAGTTTTCTGTTCATATTTACATTTTCATAAACTCCTCACAGGAAATATCATTACAGCAAAATCTCCAGCAAATACAGGGTGATTCACGCTGATGGTATATTAGAAATATCTAGAGAACGACTCAATATTTTTCGTGAAATTTGGAGTTTAGCCTAGCTTGGGTCCAAACTCTCCATGTGTTGCCAGATCAGTTGAAAAGAACACCACCTTTTGATTTTCAAATGGAACACCCTGTTTCTAATCTCATTTTTGAATTCCTCGCAAGAAGGCTAGTAATTAATGTTGATACTTCCCTATACCTATCTTGCATCGTTTCTTAGATATTTCATAAAAATGATAAATTTGTCAGCAAAACGGTAGTCTAAACATTAATTAAATTCTCAAGTTCTGAAAGGTTTGTTTATGTGACCTTTTGTTCTCAGTTAGACAATACCACATGGTTGAAAAGTTCAAAGACTGAACATGAAAAAACCTACAGGGTGGTCAATATTTACCTTTAAGTCGGATAGATAGAAAAACTGCCAGAAGTTCGTTTTTTTAAATGCAACCACCAATGTATTATGGTTTGTAATAAAAGAATATTAAATT
Organism: Ips nitidus; assembly: GCA_018691245.2. Lineage (NCBI taxonomy): Eukaryota > Metazoa > Arthropoda > Insecta > Coleoptera > Curculionidae > Ips > Ips nitidus. The sequence continues at coordinate 7,100,530 of CM042794.1, forward strand.
TAGAACAATTCTATGTATACTCTTTCTATACCTAACTTCAACCGTTTCTGACTTATCAACAGTTTTTCCTTAAAGTACGTATAAAATCGTACTCCATACTAATCTGAATATGGACACCTGCTTGTGCTAAGTTTGAACCAGTGTTGAATTTGACAATTACTGTCACAACATGTTGTAGTTATGGAATAGAGTCATTATGACCAAGCAGGTGTCCGTATTCAGATTAGTATGGATTACGATTGTGAATGCGCCCTTTAAGGAAAACTGTTAATAAGTCAGAAAGTTAGGTATAGGAAATGTGTTTGTTCTAAATTTAATGTTCTTTTATTACAGTTTGTCGCCATCTTTGTTTAACCAACAGATTTCTAATTATTCTCTCTTCTTACCACTGGTTTCTTATGTACAATTTTAAAATTTCCCGTACAGTATACAAATACTCTCTGTCCCAAGAGAAGTGGCAGTAAGTTATTAACTATGACGTAATATTGAAACTCACTTATGTCTTATTAGTTCTCGAGATTTTCTTTCATATTTTGTGGTTGCCGGCTTAAGCGTTTTTTCCGGTGATTTTTAAAAAAGCTGGGTTTTTGTTTAGCCAGACATACTTTGAATGTGCCATTGTTGAGCATTTTTAAAATACTACTTTTTTTTGTTACTGGCAGATTAAGAAAAGTTACTGGTATTGCCTTGTGTCAGTGCAAAAATGTGGTTTTTCTATATGAATTTATAATAATTATCAGTATCTTTTATATGAGACTATCACTCCATGTATCACATAAAATACTAAAATGCAGACAATGTGTCGTAAATACAAAGAATTGAGAATAAAATAATAATTTTTTTGAAATTCCAAGATTATCAAAACAACACTAAACAACAATTTTAATTACAGGTCATCACACAACAGCAATTTTAAAACACACTCACCTGGTTTTCCATACTGGATTAGAAAGTTCCATAACCACATTCCCAGGCAACAGATCTTGAATAATTGCTTCGACTTCAGCATCATCCAGCTCCTTTTCGATTTTTGGCGCTGCTTTAGGAACAGACTTGTTTGCTCCTTTAGACCGCACCACAGTGGCCGAGCCGGACGTTACACCTGCTGAAGGCTTTTTTTTAGCGGAAACAGCTGCGCTACCTGTTTTTAAGCAATAACGCAAAACTAAAAACAACTCAAAAACCAAAAATAAAAACAACAAATCCAAGCCAAAATAAAATGCAAGTTAAATGCGGCCTAGTTACCTGAAGACGGTTTTCTTGCCGCTGCTTTAGGAGGAGCACTAGCTTTTGCCGGAGCGGTTTGAGCTCTGGGTTTTTCCTTTTTAGGTGCGGCGATTTTAACTACAATTTCGGCTTTATCATAATATTCTTTAATTTTGTCCATTTTCAGTTTGTCCTTTTCCAATTCTAGTAAAAATGGAGCCACCGCTTTCTCGCCGACCAGTTTCATTAATGTTCCCAAAGCTTCCGCCGATGATTCCCTTACAGAAGGATCTTTAAATGGTACAAAATCATTTAGTTAGTGTGTACAAGAAGTTGTTTTGTTCTGTACCAACCTGACTCATTAATATTTTTAGTCAGGGCACCTGTTATGGCTTTGAGAAGTTTCTTATTAATTGAAGTGGGCTGTGTTTTTGTAAAAGCCCGAGCGACAAATAAAGAAACCTCAGTTTTTACTGTGGGATTTTTGTTATTCAAAGCTTCAAGAACGTCCTCTAATATTGCTTCAAAATTAGTCTGTTTAAAGTGTAATGTTGAGTAATTAAAAGCACATCAAACAAAAACAAACACTTACAGTTAGGTAAGTAGCATCAATTGCTTCGCGAATTGCCTGAACAACGTTTTGTTTCTTCTCCTTAAACTTTTCAAGTAATGGCAATATTAAGGTGCCTGAATATGTCTGGAACTTCTTCCTTAATCCATTCGCCAAACCTGCAATGCATCTACCAGCCAAGGCAACGCAAATTACGTTCGAATCCTTTTGAACGACTTTTTTTAAAGCCCGAACAAGGTCACCGTAATCACCGCTTTCTAATTTGGGAAACTTAAGCAAGTTCTCCAAAGCTTCTAGAGACTCTTTGCGTTCTTGCCATTTTTTCGCCTCGATCTTTTCGTAAAAGTCTTTGGGCAGTTTTGATAAAACCTCGACTGGATCAGCCAAGTCGTAAGGATCAAGATCTTGAGGAACGTCACTTTCGTCAATTTCCTCATCTCCATCTGAAATATCAAGTGTGTACAAACAAACCCACAAAAAGTTAGTCAAAACTGACCAGCAGGTTCTTCAGAGCTGGTTACTCTTGCCGCCTGAACTTGCTGTTGTGATCTAATAAACCTTGTAGGAGACCCTTTCTGTCCTTCAATCTTCGCAAACTCAGCTTCCAACTCAGTCATTTGAACTGCTTGTAGGTTAGCAGCCTGCAAGTGGCTTCTACAATTTAAAATCTTGGTAAAATACTACACTATTATGAAATTTCACAGTTCTGACTTTAGACCAGGTCCCATCCATTTATAAAGCTCAACTACTAAAGCTCGAGTCTCATCTCTGACCGTTTTGTCTCTGTCTGAAAATAGAGTGCCCAACTTTTTTATTATAGGCTTTGGGGCGATGATTTTGATTCCAAATTCTTTTAAGGCCGTATTTAATACTTGGATGCATGCTGCCACGATTTTGGGATTCTTTTGTTCTGTTCCTTTGATCAGTTCGTCTTGAACCTGTTTTAAGGAAATTCAGAAACAATTTTGGTGCATTCCTGCTAAAAATTATTTTAAGCTAACTTAAGCTAAGTTGATGTGACAGTTCAGATACAAAATGACACAGTCAATTGTTGCGACTACATTGGTCGCTGAATTTGATTCGTTCGTGGTCAATCTGTGCCAAATTGTATTCTTGTCAAATTCAGCAACCAATGTAGTCCTAACAGACATAGAATGGCTCAAAAGTAACAAATATGCAGACTTTCGTCTCAAAACCGACAAAGATCGATTCTGCTGTTGTTCTAGTCTGCATATTTGTTACTTTTAAGCCATTCTACGTCTGTTGGGACTGCATTGGTCGCTGAAATTGTATTCTTTCGTCTCAAAACCGGCAAAGATCGATTCTGCTGTTGTTCTAGTCTGCATAAGGTATATTTACAAACAATTGGCTGTTGCAACAATAAAGCAGTGTCCATTGCAGTATCTTGTCTTATATCTGCGTATTTTTAATAATGTATTTCATTCTGTACGTATTTTTAGGTGATGCTCAGGTGAGGGCATGTTTGTTCCTACATATTAAAGTCTGTCAAGATACATCAAAAGTAGCATTGACACTATTCAACTTTCTGTTTACATTTGTGCAACTAGGCATACAAAACTGGATTGATATATTTAAGTATTTTTATGTAAACTACTAATCTAATAAAATGAAATAAGTAGGTATACACCATACTTTTGTAAAGTTCAATCTTCAAAATTTAAAATTGACATAATGATAGGTTAGGTTGGAACATATTGTAAAGATTGGAATGTACTGAAAATGAAAGAAATTTAGACAATTTCTAACCAAACTAAAAACATCACTACATTTTCAGATCATCTTTTGAATATTATGAGGAATATTATATTATGCTTTTTTCACAATAATTGTTAACATAAGAACACAAATGGTAAACATAAATGCAAAGTTAATTTTTTTCAAACCCTTATTTTTTATGTTTATTTTGCCATCCCTAAAAAAAGCAGCATTTTATTGTAAATAAAATATAAACATTTCACATAAAAATTCTGTTTGTTCTTACAGATTTCCCAGTAATTATGGCATAAAAAAACTTTGAAAAAATAAACTTTACATTTATGTTAATATCCATTGTGAAAGGGGGATTACAGTGGTTACAGTATACACTAACCAAGAACAGACTATATAATATCAAATCTCATTTACAAACAGATGTTTCTCATGATAATTAGAAATATTGTAGCTTGTAGCAGTTAGCTTGTTAATATTTTTAAGTGACAAAATAAAAATCTGTAAACTAAGATCTATGTACTATTCAGATTGAAGTACTAGTCCATTTTCACTCAGTGGAGCTGTACAAATACAGGAATAACAGTAACACTCAGTAAATTTATTAGGTTTTTAAAATCTTTTTTGAAAAATCCCCAACATGTTTTGAACTCATCATCAGGGGTGGTACAAAATTACAAATTAAGCTGTCATTCTGTAAAATGGGACAGCAGAACTGTCATTAAATATTTATTAGTTTTTAAGCAAAAACTTCATAAAAACCCATTAGCTTTAGTTTAAAGATGTAATCTTACAAAACAGAAAAAAATTAAAACTACATAATTATTGAGTTTAAATTAAAGAGAGGAGACAAAATATACATTTTAGGAACCTTCCCCTACACTTAGGGTTGCCCTTCTAAGGCCCCCTAAAATGTATGTTTTGTCCCATCTCTTTAATTTAAACTCAATAATTATGTAGTTTTAATTTTCTTTTCCATTGTAAGATTATTACATATTTAAACTTCAAGTTAGTGGGTTTTTGAGAAGTTTTCCTTTAAAAACTAATTAATACTTAACACCAGGTTTGCTGTCCCCTTTTACAGAATAACAGCTTAATTTGTAATTTTGTACTAGCCTCTGATAATGAATATTGTGCTCCAAACATGTTGGTAAAGGTTTTAAAGACCTAATAAATTTATGGTGGAGAGTTACTGTTATCCCTGTACAAGTACTATTTGTTTCATTGTTTTAGATTTAAATCTTGCTTGTATTAAGCATCTTATTGCATTGTTCTGATTTGTTTCCCATGCTTAGTGCCATAAGTTATTTCAAAATCATTCTAATAGGTCAGATCAAACTATATTTCTAAAGAGAGAAGAATCTTCAATATCTTTTAAAATAGTTTAAAAATAAAACTATTAAAAGTCTGCTGAACTTAAATACTTAGAACTGGAGGCATGCCAAAGAATGTTACTTAAAGATCACTTACCGCCTCATACTTTTCTATCTCTACATACATCAATGAGACCTGCAAAGCCAACTCTCGAGTCTTTGTCTTTGGTGCTGCTATACATTTTGTGACTATGCCAGACATGACCTCTGACACAGTTTTTCCAGCATTGGCATAATTTTCCACATAAGCCAATGTGGCCTCGAGCCCTTTCTCTTGACCAACAGCATTACTATCAGTAACAAACTTCTTGACCAAACCCAAGTATTTGCCGAATTCTGGCGACTTTTCATCATCAATTTGCTTGAAAAGTTTGGTGACTTCTTCATAAGCACTGACCCTTGCTTTCCATAGTTTGTGGACACACCTCTCTTCTGGAGGTAGTTTTTTGTACTCGTCGTCCTCCATTTTAAGACGTTACTCGCTAAAAAAATTAGGTCTTTAATGAGAGCAAAATCCGCATAATTATAGTGAATCACTTCCAAAAATGGAATTAAGTAGGTGAGGCTAACTTACCTAAAGAAATCAATAACAATCACAAATTCCCAAATTTAACACTTTGACGATTTAAAAAATCAGTGACAGAGCTGTGTAAAGGCGCGAAGGTCAGTACTAAATGTTGGGAAAAATAGAGTTTCAACGTTTCAAAGGGATATCTTTATAGATTTTTCGGTTTGGAGTAGGAGCAAAACAAAAAACCATTGAAAAAGCTTCAACTGTCAAAAAATTTCAAAAATTGACGTGCCCTTGATTCTTGATTTGACATAATCCCCACCTTTTCCAACAGACATCTGACTTCAAACAGTGTTGCCACATATTTTTGCAACCTAGTCAAACTTTCGTGACGTCATGCTAAGCATGTGTGTGTGTGTGTGTGCAGATGATTTTATGTTTATTCTCTTCCATTCTTATTCTTGTGCCTAGACTATCATTTTTGACATTATTATGCTATATGAATTTTGAAATAATATTTTGTCTCATTAAAAAGATGCAATACAGCCAGAAACTGCAAATGTGCGGTTGCGCATTACCCTTAATTTAATGCCATCTAAAACCTAGTGATTTAATTAATTGTGACTGTTCAGCAGGAGAAAATCACAATTTGAACTTAAATCTCTCAAAATTACAGTCGGTACTTGTCGCACAAATCGACTTACCAAAACGCTGTTAGAGGAAAATAACTTTTATAAGACTATTTTTACAAAATATTGAATTGCATCATTCCAAATCATTTAGTTGACACGCTGTATAATTAGCATGTTTACTCTTAAATAAAAAATCCATAAAAACAAAGAATTAACCGCTATTTGCATCGTTCAACTTACTCTGCTAGATAGGCAACCATAGTTACACAAACAACAATAGTTGCCTGTGTATCAATAGTTAGCAAATTTATGTCAATAGACGTTTTCGTTCGGTTTGTGATTTACAGTGATTGGTAACGGTAACACATTTATTTGTAATTTAGGGTCCATGCGCGTCATTATTGAAAGGTCACGTGACATACGTGTAGTTTTGTAAATACTGTATCATGTGATTTTTATCAGTTCCCGTCATTTGCCATTTCTGTTGTTTATTTTTTAATCTTTTTTTATCAAAACTTCCACAAACCGTTTTCCACTTTTATTATATTTCAATAAAATATACCTATACAAGTTCTTACATGGAAATAATTTTCTGTATTTTTCTTGAACCCATTTACTACTTATTTACACAAGTTACATATTATTGCCAATATGGAAATAAATGTTTAAACTCAGGTGGTTCATTATAGGCATAGACGTGCTCTGATTTAACCTCTTGGTTAATGTCCTTAGTCTTTTCAACAACATAGTCATCAACTAACTGTTTAGCTAACTTAAGTTCTTTTACAAATTGATTTTTATTGGGAGATTCAGCATCTTGAGGTCCTTCCCATAGCCAAACTTTTGAATGGTTGTCCAACAGAAATAATGCTAAAAATTACATTTTTTGTAACTAAAATAATTTGTATATGGTTGTAAAAAGTACCTGGTTGAGTAGCTGTATAAAGATGTGACTGCAAAAATGGAAAGGGTGCCTCTGCTTTTGATGATCTTAAAGGATATTCCACTTCAGTTGCCAGAAAATCTCCTGTGATGGAGTTCAAATAAAATAATTTAGGGCTTGGAAGAATGGTTTGGTTTTCAACAACATTTACAGAGGGTTTCACTAAATCATCAAATACTGCCAGCTTGACTCCTTGAACCACTGTTTGCACTGTAAAACTGCCCCACTCTGAACACAATTTACTTAAACTTTTATGAGGCTGTATTGCTTCAACTATCCCATTTCTATATTCTAACAAAGTGTCCCTACCAAACCAATATACAACTAGTTTTTCTTCAGGAACAATTAACAAAAATATGGCTCTACTCCTCAAATTGCCTCCCTCACATGGCACTTCATACAAATGAATTTCTTCTTTTAATTCACCTCTTACAAGCAAAAGGTGTGGTACTTGAGCATTAAAGTCAACTTCCTTCCCTGAAAACGCTACCACACTTTGTTTAAATGCATGGAAAAAGAGTGCTGGTTCACTCCACTGTACTATTCTCTCAACTGGGAAGTGCTCTTCAATTTCAGGGGGTAGTGGAGAAAATCCTTTTGGTGCTTTTTGGCCCTTCCAGTAATACATTAATGTTTCCTGGATCAAGGTTTTGTCAACTTTCAAATCAAAATTCCATTGCACTATGTAAGTTTCAGAGTCGAAAAATATACCTTTTAGGTTGTCTTCAATTTTGATCAACTCATTGTCCTGGATTTTCCAGCAAATTGTGCTGTTAGTTTTAATTATTTTGTTTGTACAGCTGTCATCATCTGTTGAGTAGGATGGACGCACTATTTGGTAAAAATCAACTGTAAATTTGGGTTCTGTATAGTTTGATTTGATGAGGTCTTTCACATTTATGTTCATGTTTGTGTTCACCCATTCACTGTGTTGTAACACAATCAACAGGTTGGAGATTATGTTTTATGACAATACAAAACGTTTTATCTTTAGGATATCTGATACTTAGATCTAGGTAATTAGAGGTACCTATATTATTAGGTATCAATTATTGTAAATATCCATAAATCTACTGTTTAGATTTTGAAAGCAGGGATTATACTTTGTTGTCTCTGTTTACATAACCTGAAAAAATTCAGGTTAGAAGTCTAGAGAATCTTCTTCTACTAATGCAAACTACTAAAGAAAGAACATTTTTTGGCATTTTCAAAGTGATTGTACCATCTGGAATTATTAAAAGATTCTTGGAAGAGTTTTAGAGGATTAACGCATTTTGAAAATAATTTTAGAGGCATTTGGCGATGCTGTGAATTTAATTTTAACAAACTCTCAACACCATATCCATTTTGTGTACAGACTAGGCTGCAACTTATGATCCTGAAGTACTCTATTGAGTCACTGAAAGAGCTTTTAGGTGCAATAAAAACCAATTTGGGAAACGGGACAATATAATTAATCCATTTAAAAAATAAAGGAGAAAAATAACACAACTACACCCATATACAAACATTCTAAAAATAATTCAGCGTACAACAACGACTGTAATTGATGCCAACCAGTCTTATTTTATACTCAAGACCCCTTTTACTCTCTGCGAACATATAATTACTAACAAACCTTGGTCTATTACACACCTAATATGAATTACACTGTGTTCAGGAGTATTTATTATTATTTAATTATTCTATTGGCGGCTTTAAGGATGGTATAGTGGAACACATTTTTACTAGAGGGGACATCGAGCCTTTAATTTGAGCTACTCCTACTTAGCGGTTAGTTTTAATGAAGTTAATCAGCCCGTTTGTGGAACCGTCATGCGTGGACACTGGATTGTTGTCCTGCAATTCCGGCTCGATTGCCTTGGCCAATTGCTTACCCAACTCGACACCCCATTGGTCAAACGAATTGATGTCCCAAATTATTCCCTGAGTGAAGATTTTATGCTCGTATAAAGCTGCAAATTAAACTCTTATCTTTTTGTGGTGTACAGTTAATACCAAGTCTCACCGATAAGTACTCCCAAAGTGAATGGAGTAACTTTCTTAACGACGATGCTGTTAGTAGGCCTATTACCCTGGAATACTTTGTGAGGCAGAATTTTCTCCAGTTGTTCACCTTGAACTCCCGACTTTTCCAACTCGGCCTTGGCTTGTTCTGGTGTTTTGCCAAAGGCCAAAGCTTCGGTTTGTGCTAGGAAATTAGCTAGCAAAATTTTGTGGTGGAGATTGTTGCTGTAAGAAGATAGAAGATTTGTGTAATCTTCATAAATAAAAATCCTCAAAAATCAGGAAAACCAGGCAACATTTTACTGTATCAGAGACTCTTTCTTAATCAATGCAACTCTGGCAAGATTAAAAATTATTAATGGTACCTATCTACGAAACATTTATAAGAAAATATAATATCTTAGACTTATAGTGAACGACGGAAGAAAACGTACAACGTTGCTTCTATTTAAACGATTTTAGATACTTTCCAAGACCGTTATGTATCCAGTGGTATTTGCGACACTCTGCACATCTGCTTGTGACTAAACCTTAAAAAAAAAAAATCGCTTACCTAATAGGATTGTGTGTTTGAGCAGGTGCAATAAAATCAGCCGGAATTGTGCGAGTGCCTTGATGGATTAACTGGTAGAAAGCGTGTTGTCCATTGGTCCCTGGTTCACCCCATACAATAGGTCCAGTATTGTAATCAACCTGAAACCATCATACATCCACTAAACTTGTTAAAGATGTGACAAATGTACTAACAATTTCTCCATTCCTCGTCACGTATTTTCCGTTACTTTCCATGTCGCCCTGTTGGAAATACGCCGCAAATCTATGTAAGTACTGATCGTAAGGGAGAAGCGCGTGCGTTTCCGCTCCGAAGAAGTTGTCGTACCAAATACCCAGTATTGCCAGAATAACAGGAGCCTTAAACCTTAATATTGTCAATTCTGGAAGCAAAATTTGGAACAAAATAACACTTACATTCTGCTCTAACGGGGCACTCAAAAAGTGTTTATCCAGGTAATTGGCTCCTTCCAACAACTGCTGGAAGTTATCGAATCCCACGGACAAAGCAATACTTAGACCAATCGCGGACCAGAGAGAATACCGGCCCCCGACCCAATCCCAAAACCCGAACATGTTGGCAGGGTCAATTCCAAAGTCTTTCACCTTAGGCTCGTTGGTGCTGAGAGCGACAAAGTGTTTAGCTACTGCCGCAGGCTGTAATTAACCAGACGTTATCATAACCAAATTGATTTGATAAACTACTTCTCACGTCTTTGGCTGAACCTAGGAACCAATTTTTGGCGGAGGTAGCATTGGTGATAGTCTCTTGCGTGGTAAATGTCTTGGAGGCGATAATAAACAAAACAGTCTCTGGATCGACTTTACGTAAGGTTTCCTCCAAGTGGGTGCCATCAATATTAGACACAAAATGCAGTTTTAAGCCTTTGCTGTACGGTTTCAAAGCTTCGGTTACCATTAGAGGCCCCAAGTCGGAACCACCAATACCAATATTAACCACATCAGTGATTTGTTTCCCTGAGTATCTGCGATAGAAAGCCTCAACTATCATGGCAACTCAAAATAAACAGACACTCACCCTCTCCATTGTCCACTTAAAATTGAGTTGGTAAACTGCTTCATGTGCTCAAGGACAGCATTCACTTCTGGCATGACATCTTTGCCTTCTACCAGAATAGGAGTGTTGTCTCTGTTACGCAGAGCCACATGCAAAACTGCCCTGTCCTCGGTGAAGTTTATTTTCTGCCCGGTGAACATGGCATCTCTGGCTTTTTCAACACCTCTCTGTCGGGCCAGCTCGAAAAGAAGGCTGAGAACTTCATTGTCGATGCGGTTTTTTGAGTAGTCCAGCAGGATATCGCCATCGTTAGGAGTTGATATAATAAGACTAAAAGTTAAAAAGTTCTCTATAGTTATTATATTTATAAATTAAAATTAGCGATATCAACAAAATGTAAAGTGAGTTTTTATTTCAATTTCTGCAGTCAGCTAAAAAACTTTGAACTAGACGTTTCTAATGATATAACTCTTATTGGATTATTGGATTTGACTATTGTCGAAGCAGGTTATTGCTTCCAACAAGGATTTATGGTAATTTCAACATCTTCGCTGTGGTTGACTCCAGCATTGACTCCTTTGAGTTCATTGTTGTTTTTTGCTCCTCAGATTTGAGTGCTGATGGCCTTATAGGGATGAAACTAGTTCACCGTAAAGGATAGTATTAAAAATTTGCAGTTAATATTGCCTTTCTATTGGCCGCCGTACCGACTTAGCACTACCATCCAAACTTCTTTTAGATTTACACTTCTGGTTAGGGGTTTAGTCTTAAGGTTTAATTTTAAATAAAACGATACCGTTGAATATAAATTAATTGAAAGAGCTTTGAAGCCAGAAACGACGGTTCAAGTCCCAGGACCAATCGGAAATAAAGTATTGGATACTCCAACGAATCTCAGAAACAGCTGATTGGCCATTTTTGGAAGGGCAAACCCAGGAAAATACATAATTTTCTTAACATTACTGTCATTGTTAAATATTTTAATAATATTACAAGACATAAAAACCTTTATCTACTGGGATCTACTACTTCTACTACTACTCTTAGCTTTTGTTGTAGCCGATGATGACATTTCGTATGTAACTTCGACAGAATAACCTAAATATAGCAAAATGGCCAAAATGGCCTCCAACTTCACCCTACTTATTGACAAAATGCAACTTTTTCAAGGAATTGCATGAAAGGTGAACAAAATAGTCATCATATTTGTTGTCATCTCTGGAGAACGTTTGAACCAAATTTAAGTCTTTGACTATCCATTTTATAAAAAAAATTAAGTACTAAAGAAACTACTAACTTGTTATCTATCAGAAAATTTCTGGGACACATATCTCATATTTTGTAATAATTTTTTAAAGCGTATTTTTTCTGAAAAACATATACACGGTGTGCTAATAAAATTGAGATAAAATCTTGGGGTTGACAACAAAAAACAACAAAACATAAAAGGAGTCCTGTTTTTTATGTCTTTAATCGTTTTGCGGTTAAATTGTAACTTGAATCTTAAAAAATATCCGAAATGCAGAATTTTTAAGCAATTTTCAAAAAAAGTAAGTGACGTCGATTATCTCGGAAGCGGTTAGGGTTACGGAAATTTTTCAAGAGACCAAAAATGATCAGACTGACATTCTGCACCCAGTGGACTACGGTTACAACCACTTACCTAACCTAACCATTGAATTAAATGACAAGCTGGAAAGATTGCCTAAGTGCGGAATGAGTCAAAATTCCGAGCCGACAAGGACGGATGCAAATCGTGTATCAGGGTATTCAGGGGTCGCTATTTAGCACACTTTTGCTTTCGACGGTTTGGCAGTTGTCCATTAATGGCACCAAATGCGTTTTTTCCGTTTTTAACAATTGTATGATGACAAAAATGTGTGAAAACACTGGAAACCTTTTTCGAAAAAAGTCAAAGCCAAATTGACTTTCTGCACCTAGTGGACTAGGTTTACACCCACTTAGAATTCCTGGTCACCCTGTATACGTCCACTTAGAATCGGGTAAGGTAAACGCGGTAACAAGCGGTTAGAGTGTTAATTTCAAATTTAACTGTTTTTCTTTCTGTTTTTTGAAGACCTTGTATATGTTCAATCGTGTTGCGGTTATAATGTCCACTAATTCCTTGTAATGCCCAGTAATTCCTAATAACTCCCAATAACTAACCTAACCTAACAATACCCACTAATTTTATGAATTACCAGGACTGGAAAATCTAAAAAAACCTTTTTTAATTAAAAAAAAAGTAAAAATAAGAAAATATGCGTGCAACGATTTAACCGGAAGTAGATATCAACTGCTGCTTAGTTTAAATGGGACACCTTGTATATTATTGCATTTTTGGATTCTACGTCAAATTCATTAATGTCATACACTTTTCTGTATCCGTTTCTGAGATACTGTTCTATGTGAAATTTAATATTTTCAGTCTCCAAAACAATAGTTTTAATTTATGCAGAAAACGCTTTTTTCTTGGTTTTTGGGTTTTGTCGTGTTATACAAGGTTTGTTCTAAGAGTGGGTGAAGAAAAACAATAAAATATGTTATACAGGATGGTCAAAAAAAGAGCTTAAGACGTCAGTTCTAAAAAAGACGTTTTCCAAATTAAACACTCTTTATGCTTATAACTTTGTCTGATTCTCTGTTCAAAATGAAGGTAAGTTTGTATTAGGTCACTTATTTAGAAAATATAATGGGCTTTCCATAAATATGGCCGTTTGTGTTGATAGGGTGCTCCGTTTGGCCGCCAGAGGGCTCCAAAGCTAACTAAACGTTTTTCTTGACTGTAACCATTCTTTTTTCTTTGGGGATTTTTTTTAAATCCGTCAGGTACAGCCTTGATATTTGGCACAAACCTAGCACATTGAGTGTCAAATTTAGAGCCGTAGCAATACTGTAGAAAGAAAATCATTAAAGTCGATTTTCGCTTGCACTAAGTGGCCAACATAACGCAAAACCCATTGGAATAGTGGTGGTGTTTCAGGTAAATTTGACCATTACGAAAAATGAATTTGTAGGCTACGTTATATTGATATAATGTTCAAATTATAAAATTTTTATTTTATTTTATTTTTTTAGGTGTTTAAGTGACGTTTCCAGAAGAAGGTTTTTTCAATTCAATTAGGTCTTTTCTTGGAAAGTGCCTTTTTGGACGTCAATTTTGGAGTCATTCCCCTGGCTCCTCATTTCGTTTCACTCCCATTTGAAAAGATAGAAAAAAAGTGAAGAAACCCAGCTGTTCATAGAAAACTGGAAATTACATCTAGGGATGATTTTCGCAATATCACTTACAAGGAGTGTAACATATAATCTATCAATTACAACATTATCATTTCTAGATAGATTTAATCTAAGTTTAAATTACATGGTATTTACCCTGAAACCATTTTTGCAGTAAAATCATGTCAAGTTGAAGACTATGCGCTTTTTTTTAGTTTCAAATCAATTTAACAGAAATGTGGTGATGAAACGCCACTGGGATTTGTGTCCCAAATAAACAATACAAACGTGAACGCAGATAAAGTTAATTAAATAGCCCAGTGATATTGTTATTTCACGGTGAAACGCAGTGAGAAAGAACTTAAATGCTGCTCATTAGTTGATGAAGATAAAAGTAGAAATTTTCATTACCCAATATTGCTTCACATTAGTATTTAATAAGTGTAAGTGATACAAACGTTGCTTATTACAAGCGCTTTTTAACAAGTTGCGTAACAAGAGGTAAGTGTTCTTAGATTATCGAGGAGTACAGTAGGTGACGTTTTGACCTCAAGAACCATGGAAAAAACAAAATGAAAAACATTCAAATAATACATCAAGGTCGTATAGAGGTCACTCGTGTAAACTCAATAAGTTGGAGGCGAATAACTTGAAAAGGGCTTACCTGAGTTGTTTGAAACGTTGGGGATCGGCCGCGAAGAGGTCTTTAATAACCAAATTTTTGCCTTTCGTATCGTAAAACTGTTGTAGTTTTTGCCAGATTGTCTCTGAGGTTAGGCGAGGTTTCGTCTCCATCGCGTAGCCGGTCGCGTTTGATGGCGAACGTGAATCGGTGCAGCCCGCGCGCGCTTGACACTGAGGGCCCGTTAGCACGCATTTTTCTGTCATGCTTTTTAATCGCTCGATCGGGTAATATTTCACCAAATGTCGAGTAGTTGGTTTTCTTATCTTTTTGTTCAAAATGTTGAACAATGTTATAATAATTATTGTCTTGGTCCTTGATACTTATCGTATAGTTATCAGTAAAGGCACTAAAAATTTGAAAAAAATTGGAATACAGTCAACTGAATGATCAAATTTCCCCCAGACTGTTTTGTGTATTTTTTTATGATTGATGACTTTTAGTTTTTTTTGAATACATCAAAAATTAGGGGATTTTGGTTATGTATTGTAATGATTAATTGGATAAAATGGTGGATTCTTTTAATCAACGGTATTTTAATTTATCTAAGAGCGGATTCATACTTCTGTTAGAAAAAAGAATAATTTAATACGAAATAAGACGTTTGATTCCCACTCATAATATATTTTCGAAAACGAAGATATTCGATACAATTACACGATCGAACTCTTTACAGGCCCCGTAATCTCGAGTAGGCTATGTGAAGCCGTATTTTGAGCTTTCCAAGATTCAGGTGTTGGTTTTCCTGTTCACGCAGGTGTATCTACATCAAGGTACCTTTGAGGTTAAAGAAAACCAAACCAAACGTGTTTTGTGAACAAAACCGTGTAACAAATCTATGGTAACTAATGTTTTAAGTAACATTCACTCATTCACATAACATGCAGTGCATTTGTACTGTTAATGGCAAGTGCACTGCAAGAAATAGACAAATGACATCATCCACAATAAACTCAAAATTACTTTCAAAATTAAGCTCGGCTTACAAAACGACGGTTCAAACGGGGGTAAATGATTAAAAGTACAGGGTCTTTCACTGGAGACTGACCAACCCCCTTTCTCTGACTTCCCTGTATTTAAAAAACTGAAATAGCCATTTAATATAGTTTAAAAAGTTAAATCCAAAAATGACCACGAAATTTAAAAATAGCTATTTATGTAACCAGTTACGAAAAGTTCGATTTTCACTCATTCAAATTGTAGGACCTCGCTGCGCTCGCCCTACAAACAATCATTCGTTACACAATAAGACATTTTCGAAACGTGTTGCATACATAATTTTTTCTAATTTTGACCAAAAAGCTGTGAAAACCATCTTTTAAAGTGATTTAACACAAATATTCATAGGTTATATCCCGAGACGTTCAAGTTTTATCGGGTAAACTGTGCATAGGTGATTTTTTGCAAAATTTTGCTTGGAAAATGATTGAGTAAATAATTCGACGATAAAATCCTGAGACCGCAGGTCGAAGGATTTTTTCCAAAGAATTATTTAGTCGAAACCATTTGCCTAAAAGAAAAAAATTGCAAAAAACCTACCAATGCACATTTTACGTGATAAAACGTGAACGCCGAGGGGTATATGTCAAGATTATTTCCTGAAAACTCACATTTTAATTTATTAACAAGAAAACACCTTAGTTAGAACACAAATACTAAACTAAACGTGATGAAATTAATGATAATATTGAACTCACCCGAGCAGACGACAGATTTTCGTTCAGCCATGTATATTTTTGTTTACATTTCAGATTGACAATCAGACGTCATAATATTTTAATTTATGTAATTTTTTAATGGAAACTACGTTATAGTGATTTATTAATTGTTAATATTGAAGAAAATAGCTTAAATTTTATATGTGTCTAAATCCCGTTTCGTTTAATATCAAATATTCTTCAAAAAAACGTATTCAAAAAGGTAGGAGGTGTTTATTCAGTGTAAAATTTTAGCAACTAGGGATTTATTCAGTATATAACGGCTCTCATTGGTCGAACTAGAAAGGTTCATTGAATTTTATTGGCTGCTAGTACAATGAGGGAAATAATCACTTTTATAGCACCTTGTATAAACTGTGACAACGACATGTTATCACAGAGAGTTCATCACACATATTGTTTTTCTAATTTTGGCATATAAAGTGACACTTTTCAAAACTGATTAGAGTGACAAAACGTTTTACTTTTCGTAACTAGTTACGAAAAGTATCACTTTATGTAACTATTTATGAAAAGTTCATTTTATCACTCCCTGTTTTTATGCATTTCCGTAGAAACATATGGGCGACATCCATCATAACATGTCGTTGTCACAGTTTATACAAGGTGCTATGAAAGTGAATATTTGTGTTAAATCACTTTAAAGGATGGTTTTTACCGCTTTTTGGTCAAAATTAGAAAAAATTATGTATGCAACACGTTTCGAAAATGTCTTATTGTGTAACTCATTCAAATTGTAGGACCTCGCTGCGCTCGCCCTACAAACATTCATTCGTTACACAAAATCGATCTTTTCGTAACTGGTTACATAAATAGCTATTTATTTTTCTTTTATTTATTAATATTTTATTCAAGTTTGTTGTAAAATTGTAAAACATGTCTTATATTCTACCCCTATTTGTTTATGGCGGAGGGGAAAGGGGTTTCTAGCCGCAGCCAGTTATAACCTAATGAATGGTCCTCTCGAATACACGATTTTATCCCACATACAATAAGGTTCGTCAAAAAACAAATTTCGAAAAAATATTAAAATTTTATTTATTTTTTTGTAAAAATATTTGCAGAATTTCGAGCACATTCCGAAAATAGTTAAATATACCGGGTGATCCATTAGAAAAAACACCATTATTGACTGTAGCTCTTCTATTTGAAGGTCAGGAATAATTTGGTACTAATTTTTTGATTCAACTTTTTAAACATCAAATGGCTATCTCAGTTTCTTTAATTAAATACAGTGAAGTCCAAAAAGGGGGGTTGGTCAGTCCTCAGTGAAAGACCCTGTAGGTACATTAAACTTTATTTGAATTGATATTAGATTGTTGTACAATTATTATAATTAAAAAACGAATTATTTTTGAATTTTCAGATTTTCCAATTTTTTCCGGAAACTTACCGAAAACTTTCTGAAAAAATGTTGTATACCTAACCTCAACACTTTTCAAAATAATATGAATTTTGAAAAAAATATTATTTAAAAATGTATCCCTTCTGGACAACACATTCCCGGTGTTTTCATTAAAAGCTTTAATCTTTCGGTAGCGTGATATGTCTACTTTGTATATGGTATACAGGGTGATCAAAAGACAATTTCAAGGGCTACAAATTGGTATATTGAACCACCCTGTAATTGTCAAAATAACAGAGTTATGAGCTGTCACAGTAAAAACTGTCAAACAAAATCAAACAACTCAGTTTTAATAGTAAATAACTCACTTATTCCACGTTTTCGGTAAAAACGCTATACAGAGTGGTCAAAAGAGAATTTCAAGGGCTACAAATTGGTATTATGAACCACCTTATAATTGTCAAAATAACCGAGTTATTGACAATACAATGGAGTAGTTTACAGGGTGATTCAATTAATTTTTAACATCCTTGTAACTTGTTTAATTTTTATTTTATAAAAAAATACCAAATATGAATCTTGTAGATATTTGCATATACTTTATTCCTAGTTCAGTATACTGGGTGTCCCAAATTTGAGCAACAAACCAAACTTATAATTTTTTATTCGATTTTTGGAATCTACGTTAAATTCTAGGTCTACTTGATGTAAAATGTTTGTATCGATATTCAGTTGTTTTTGCTCTAGCAGCCTTAATTTAACCACCCTCCTCGAAAGCAGAAATTCCCAATTTAAGCGAAATTTTGGTGCACTTTTCCAGAAAATCGTCCATAACTCGCTTATTTGAAAAACCCTGTATAAAAAAAAGAAAGCTAATGAACGGACACGGCTATCACGTGACGTTGAGCGGGCACACTATGTTGTCCCGTTTAGCCGCTAGAGGGTGTCAAAGTTGACTCGTTTTTTGCAGTTGCTCAATATCTCAGAAACGTTTCATGTTAGAGGTCAGAAATTAGGTTAGTTTACCACAAATGCAAATGCAACCTTCCTTTGAGATTTATTGACCAAAATTGGTTTGGGCGCTGATAACAGAATAAGTTTTATGATCCAAAAGTGATAAATTGTCTAGCTCATATAGGAAGTCTCAAAAAATTTAACCTAACCTAACCTAACTCCCAGTGACGTAGTTTATTTACTGAGATTTTACTTAAATATAAATAATTTAATAGTTAAAACTCAAAAGGAGATGTATAGTAGAAGGTATCGGTTCTAGGAAGGATTTTCTCTTTTTTCCTGACCTATTTCTCTTTTCTATTTAATTTAATTACCTTCCTCCTGTAAGATTCAAATTAGCTCTAAAAAAACGCACTAATGTATGGTACTGCCCATAACAACGCATATTGATATTAAGCCAAAATAAACTTTAGTTGACAAGAATCAGATCATGGTTAAAACAATTAAAAAACAAAATTGCTCTATGTAGCACACTACGTCATGGAACACTCTGTTGTAGTCTGTGTTAAAAATAGAGACGTAAAATTCTCAGAAATTTATTTTTGAAGCAATTGCCAAGAGAATTTAAGGACTATTAGGAGAATTCAAGAGAATGATGAAAAAATGGCTAATGCCAAGTAGATGTGTTTCGTAGAGTAACCACACTGTAAAGTAGTTTTTACAGCTCCATGGAGTCAAACTTGACAGTTTTGACGTTAAGAAACACTCTGAGTTCTCATAACCGCGTTTTGCGTCTGACGTCACTTTCCTACTAACTTAACTGTTACAATTTTAACTAGGTATTCTGCTATTCAGCTAATTCAGCATGTTTTGTAGAAGTGTATTCTTCATCAGCACCCTCACTGTCACTTTCGAAACAATAAAGATGAATGGAAATATCTTACATTCTCAAAGTTCTATGGCAATTGCCACATAAAAACTAAAAACTAATTTGAGATATTAACCTATATTTTATATAAATATAAACATAGGGAACCTACCTCATCTGTGCTGTGACTGCCGGGTTCAGTGTGTTAAAACACTGGAAACGTATCCAAGAAGAAGTTGAATTGTCATTTTCAAATTTTGGTTCTACCAATAGGAAATAAGTGACATCAGGCACAAAACGCGGTTATGAGAACTCAGCTTAAATACGTAAGAAAACGTCACGTGACAGCTGTC
The DNA here is from genome assembly GCA_018691245.2 of Ips nitidus. Classification (NCBI taxonomy): domain Eukaryota; kingdom Metazoa; phylum Arthropoda; class Insecta; order Coleoptera; family Curculionidae; genus Ips; species Ips nitidus. Next base: position 7,120,210 of record CM042794.1, read on the forward strand.
ATAACTGTCGGCACACACAGTGACCCGAAACTATAATATTAGAAATAGTTTGCTAATTTGTACGGATATACGGATGTACGGAAGTTCCGTTTAAAACTTCATGGGAGCCAAATTTGACAGTTGAGACGTAAAGGTACACTTCAATATACTTTGATTGCGTCACGTGACAGTTGTCATAACAGTAAAAACTTACTTACCAGTGACCTGGAAGTAAAAGTGCCAAATATCGCACTTGCAGCAAACTCCTCGGATACTTTATGAAACGAAAATATCTCATTACTGAAGTAGTTTTTATTGTAAAAGTTGATAAGTTTTTGATTTGAAGTAATTTCGAGATAATTTGGTAAAGTACCGATTAAAATCCACAACATTTTGAAGAATATCAAGCAATAATTTACGTTTATCATTTAATATGTATACTGTATGTAATTTTTTATCTGTTGCCCTATCAGCCAGTAAATATTTTACAAAATTTGGCATGCCACATCAATTTTATATTTTATTGCTGATGGAAAGCATGATTATACAGTAGCTTTTCTAATCTACGCATTTTATAATAGTAATGTATGTGGTATACACATCAGTATGATAACAAAACTAAAGGATAATAATATTAATGGCATTACTCTCTAATGTTAATATTGCATGTTAGTTCATACATTATCTGTTCATAAAAACTGTGGAACAAATGCCTATAACCTGATTATAAGTATGAACACAAACATGCGAAATGAAAATCAATACACACAATACCAATCCAAGAGTGGTGTACTTTATTAGGCAGATTTCTGAACATATGAAATCAATACTGCTTGCAGTATGGGAATGGAAAACTAGGTGGCAGCACGAATATCATATTTACTTTCTACAATACTACTATAATATGTAATGTATGTTTTTCTTAATTACAAATAATATTAATTGATAATTTCAGTTCAGAAATGTCATCATCCAAATTCAAGTTTGCCATTGACCGTGGAGGTACTTTTACTGACGTGTTTGCCATATGCCCTGGAGGAAAAATTAGAGTTCTCAAGCTATTATCCGAAGATCCACAACATTACCACGACGCTCCAACTGAAGGAATCAGAAGAATACTTCTTGAGGTATAGTTGAAATTTTACCTTTGGAGAATGACGTCATCCTGTTACATCTTTGTTTCTCGCATATCAAACATATGAAATGAACAATTTTAGCAAAAAAGACACGTTGTTGATTTTGTCATCCTGTGTAATTAAAAACGTTGTCATTTGCTGTCACTTTGATTTAAATAAATGTCAAGCTCAAATGCTAATTTCAAAGAGCAGGGAAAGAAACAGTTTTAAGATGGCATCCCGATTATTACACCAATGGGTATGATAGAATATCACGAGCTTTAAAAGTGAATAGGTACTGCTACAGGCAAATATCCCGCCAAATAATTAACATCGAATTTTGTCCCCTTGCCGAAAAAGAACAATGCAACAGAATGTGAGGATCACTGACTAATTAGCCTCATCAGTCATACACTAAAGATATTCCTTAAGATTATCCACTAGAGAATATCAATAAAGTGCTAAAGAAACATCGGATCCACACAATTTGGAGTCAGACGAGGTTTAGGCACGAGAAAAGCATTAGTTGAGACTCAAGAACTGATTCAGAACTGCAACGATCAGAGAAAGGACATAATGCTGTGTTTCATCAATTATGAAAAGGCGTTCGACAGAGTCCAACATCATAAACTGATTCAAATCCTAAATAGATTGGACATAGACCAAAAAGACATCCGCTGCATTCAAAGCCTATACTGGAACCAAATGGCTAAAGTCAGAGTTGGTAACGATCTCACAGAAGCAAGACCAATTTGTAGAGAGGTCAACCAAGGGTGTGTTCTCTCCCCACATCTCTTCAATTTATATTCTGAACCCAACTTTCAGAAAGCTCTAGAAGAAGGCAACATGGGCGTTAAGGTGAATGGTGTATGGGTCAACAGAATTCGTTATGCGGACGACACAGTTTTAATTGCAGATTAGATGGAGGATTTGCGGGATATGCTTGGGACTGTCCGGGAATACAGTAAGAACATGGGCCTCAATATCAACACCAAGAAGACTAAATTCATGATAATTACTCGAAAGCAACAAGAATTTCCAAACTCAAGCCTAACATATGAGAATCAACCAATAGAGCGAGTAAATAAATTTAAATATCTAGGAACGTGGCTGTGTGAAAACTGGGAATCAGACACAGAAATCAGATGCTGGATTGAAATTCCTGCAGTGCGTTCATGAAATTCGAAAAAGTGCTCACCAATACTGATTTCGCTCTTGGCTTGAGAATTAGATTTGTCAAATGCTATGTCTGGACAGTGTTGTTTTATGGCATGGAGGGATGGACACTGAAGGTGAGCACTATGAACAAGCTGGAAGCATTCGAGATGTGGGTCTATAGGCGTGTACTGAGGATTCCATGGACTGCAAGAAGGACCAACGATGAGGTTTTGAGAATAAACAATAAAGACCGCGAACTGCTGGACACCGTTAAACGTCGAAAAACAGCATACCAGGGCCACGTAATACTCAACGAGAGGTACCAATTCCTGCAATTGATAATTGAGGAAAAGAGAGGAATCGGCAGGAAAAAGATGTGATGGCTCCGCAACGTTAGGCAATGGACTGAGGACAATGCAAGAACTAATGCATACCATACGTAATAAGGAAGAGTGGACAAATGTCATCGCAAACATCCATTAATGGACACGCAGCAGAAGAAGAAAAGACTGCTATGCCGAATACAAAAGGCTGTAATTTAAGCTGACGACTCCTATTTCACCAATATTTCTTAGAAAACGTTGGTCAGAAAAACCAAAATAACTACATTTATGAAGAACACAATGAGAGATCAAGTTAATGTATGCTAAAACAGAATTATTATGTAGGAATGAAAATTTTGCAAAAATACTTATTGGACCAAGTTGGAGAACATTTAAAACTTTCAGGGCCATTTCTGCCTTGCAAATATGATACAAACTATTGGTTTTAAATGGAAATAGACCAGTAACTACAAATAGCCACAGAAAACATCTCAGACAGGAAAATCACTATCAGTCAGTAATCTTAGTAAAAGTCAAAAATATTGTTAATTGCCAAGCTATGTTATGTAGTTTTTTTAGCTTTAAAACTAGATACAGAGACACAAGATTTCCACTTTGAGTGTGAATTAACAATGAGTGAACCTATTTCTTTATCAATGATATTCAAGTTTAGCTATTTCGAAATGCGCCATTTTTTCAAATCATTTTCAGGTTAAAATTTGTGGTCTATTACAAGACGTGGGTGTTTTTTCACCTGCTTGACGTCATTCTCGATGGGTAAAATTTTGACTATACTTCCCTAAACTTGTCCATATTTTTTACCTATTTATATTTAATCGCAGGAAACTGGAATTGACGTCGATCAAGATGGTAACGTAGACAGTTCTTTAATTGATTGGATCAGAATGGGTACAACAGTGGCCACTAATGCTCTCCTCGAACGAAAAGGAGAAAAAATGGCCTTCGTCACAAATAAAGGATTTAAAGATATTTTACTGATCGGCAACCAGGCTAGGCCTAAAATATTCGAGTTGGTAAGTCGGGTTTTGTGGGTACCGGCGACAATAATGGAATATTCATGAATGTGAAATAGATTTTTACTATACGGAAAAAAGCCCTAAAGCGGCCTCTGCGGCCGGGTCAGATTGTGGCTGGCATAATTTTTCCAGCTTTAAATTTTTATCACGATTGCCTAGCTCGTTTGGGTCTTAACAGCTTTATTCAGGTGTAAATTTTAGTTTGAAAAAGTTTGTCCATATATTATAGCTGACCTCATAATGGTGCGTGTATTTTTGAGCAGCGGTGGCACATGGAGGTTTCAGAACAACATTTTGACCTTAAATATGGTCACGTGACGAGAAGAATACTTTTTTAACCTTGTAGAGGCCTCCTAATTATAAAAATGGTAACATAACCTTAAGGAGGCTATTTTGACATTGACATGACAGTCACGTAACCTTAATAAATACCTTGAATCGTAAAATTCATCAGAACACTATTTGAACCTTAAATGCGGTCACGTGACTACAAGGAATCTTTTTTAACAGGAAGCAGTAATCTTTAAGATTTTATTCGACGATTGAAAATTTGATAATTAAAAACAATCACGTGATCTCTTTTAGGCCTCTTTTTAATTGTAAAAATGATAACATGCACCGCCTACTATACTAGAAAGCCTAGAAGGTGCTTGTCAAAAATTCCAATATGGCGGAAATAGTGGTGACAGTTTGCGTTTGTTTGTATTGTGGAAATTGAGTTTTTTGAGGATTAGATGAATTTTTACGGTTTAAAATCAAAACTTGAGGTTATTTGCGTAAATTATTTTTGTTTGTCAAGTTTTTCAAGCTGCAGTGTAACAGCAATTCAGGAAAAAGCCCAACCGTGTCAGTTTTTTACTTTACAAAAAACCGGATCTAACTCAACAGTGGTTGAATCCTTTGGAGTGGGATGATTTTATTCCAACACTATACTCAATGGTAAGTACAAGTGCTTTCTAGTACAGTAAACTTATTAGGTACTTGTTACATGCACAGGTATGTGAGTTACATTTTAAAGCATCCTTCATTCTGAGAGCAACAAAAATAATTTTGAATGAATGTTCTTGGTAATAACATAAGAACCATTTACCAGTTTTGCTTACTTAGTTTCAAGGATTTACAGATTTTCTTACATTGAACAGTGTTTAAACTAGTTTGCTGTGTGTTGTACTTTCCAGGACAAATGTTCTAACCAATTTGTTTAGGCTGGACTTGATTGTGCATAAAAAGCTCTATCCATACATATCTGGATCAGGAATGAACCTTTTTTTGATTTTTCACTCACAACTTGCAATCAACTACACGAAACAATTAAAAAAAAAACATATTTTTTACTGCATCTGCATACGTTTGTGTATAAAACGAAAACCGCCAACGCCTCCATTAAAAGTGACATTTTAGGCTTTCTAGTATAGAGGGCGGTGTAACATGACGTAAAGGATGCTATTTTGACATTAAAAACCGTCACGTAACTTCAGAAATACCTTTCATTCGTAAAACTGGTCACGTGACTGTATAGATTCTATTTTAACCGTCAAAGAAGAGTCAAGTGACTTTCGACTATTCGACAATTGAAAATATTCATGTGACCTTTGCAACTGAGTTTGATAATTTAACCTTTTTTAATCGTAAAAATGGTAACGGGACCTTCAGAACAACATTTTGACTTTAAGTATGGTCACGTGATTACAAAGATACTACTTATATAGTTTTTAACCTTGTAGAGACACAAGAGTCACGTGGCCTTTAAGCATCCATTCGACACTTGAAAATAGTTAGGTGACTTTTGATCGAGTTGATGTTAGATGAGCTCAACGCTTTGATGGCTGCTTGGCTATCGGAAAGGATAGCAATTTCCTTGTTCCGGTATTTCCTGTCGAGGTTAAACTGAATACACCTTTCTATGGCGTGAATTTCAGCTTGAAAAATGCTACGAAACTGGCCCATGGGTTCGGAGTATTTGGTCCGAGGCCCGTAGACTCCTGCTCCAGTCCCCTCGGGAGTTTTAGATCCGTCCGTATATCATTTTATGGTATTTTTTCCCAATGTTTGAATGGATTCTCTGCTCCAATCTCTTTTGGTGCTCAGTTCCGTTCGAAATTAAATTTCCTGATGATTTCGTCGGTTGGGAGATCGGCGAGGTGTGCATTGCCAGTGGACAGTGAGTCCACTGCAACTTTCGGTATAGAACAATTTAGCTAAATCGTATTGTCCACCCTGTAGATATAGCTTATGATACGAAGCAAAAATCATCTAGAGGGACATTTAAAAAAAAAATTGATACACCCTGTATTCCTTAACTGTTTTGATCGATCGTCACTGACTTTCAGCCTATCAGACCTACATGTACCCACATTTTTCTCTTATGGTTTTATTACGATTTGAAATTTCGCATATCTGTTTGTGTCAGCCTTTCAGCAATTTGAAAAAAAAAGCAGAAAGTTTATCACTTCCGAGAGAAGCGTAGTTGAAACACCGTTCCAGTTTCCAAGCGGAAACTATTATTGTCAGTGATATTGTGAAGGACCGTTCCCACTTGATGTATGAGCTGCCTTTGGCAAACGGATCTTTACACCTGAATAAAAACATTTTGACAAATTTAATGATCGATTTGAATGGATGGACGTGATAAAAATCCGTCATGACGCTTCGTTATTGGCGATTTATGTTTAAGGGATCTGAATAGAAGTAGAATATTTGGGTATTTCCAAATAATTTTGTTTTTTAACGGTTTATTACGTTTTGGGCGTTGTCGATTTATTTGTGGTGTTGGCATCGTTTAACGTTTTACAAAGGCCTGTGTATTCTATTTTCTCGACACTTTTCAAATTACTAGAATGTTCATAAAAATTACAACTTTTGACTAAAAAAGTGAAGATATCCAAAAGATTAGAAAATCCTACCTACTGCGCCAATTAAATTTACAGTTATCTTCGAAAATTTTTGTTCAAAGTACAGGTTATAGGATATTTTGTGGGCGTATTTTAATCGCATTTGAGCAACATTTAGAGATAATTTAATTTTTTGATGAACAAGGTGGACATTTGACTTCGTTTTCTTAAATCAGAAATAAATCAGCACACTGTAATCAGGAAACGCAAATCATTTTCCAATTCTGAACTAACTGCAAAGCAAATAATTTTATTCTGACTTATTGCGAATGTGCCTAATGACGTGATAAGTAAGCGCGATTATCGTTAGTGATTTAAGATAATTCAGCTAAATCGTTTGCATGATTGCAAACGATTTCCATATTTGGAAGCAATTCCACACAGACAATGAAGAGATACCGGTCTTAGGTTTGGAACATAACGCTTCCAATGGCATTGCGAGTCACATATTCATTTACAAAGGCATTGCCCGTAAATCATCCATAAAAGCCGCTACATTACCGGGTTCGAGTCCTATAGAATGCAAATCGATATCTCTACGCGGGAGTGTATTTGCCGCTTTGTCGCCGTCGACCTTATGGCATTGTGATCTCCTGTGGGCAGAGCCTATAATATTTATTGAACAGCTAATTTGATTTATTGACGTTCCTAAAAATTTCCAGAACATCCAACGTCCGGAAATTCTTTATTCTGAAGTTGTCGAAGTCGATTGTCGGATTATTCCAACGCTGGAAGGTAAATGCGAATTGGGGGACTTTGCCAAGCATTGGAGAGTGGTGGAAGGCAAAACCGGAGAGAAATTCTTTGTCACTAAAGAACTGGACAAGGAGGAAGTGACTAAAAGCTTGCAAGAACTCAAATCTAAAGGAATAGACAGTATTTCTGTGGCACTGGCTCACAGTTACACTTACTTCGAACACGAACAGAAAATTGGAGCTATAGCCAAAGACCTGGGTACTTTTTTATATAAAACCTACTCGCTCAGTAGCTAATTAATAAATGTACACAGGTTTTAAACATGTGTCACTTTCTCATGACGTTATAGCAATGACGAGGATAGTACCTCGGGGTTTTACATCCTGCGCAGACGCGTATTTAACTCCTCACGTAAAGAGATATGTGGAGGGTTTTTGTAAAGGATTCAAGTCTAATTTGCAAGGCACTAGAGTGTTGTTCATGCAAAGTGATGGGGGTTTAACTCCTATGCAGAATTTTAATGGAGCTAGAGCCATTTTGTCAGGTCCTGCTGGAGGTAAGTTTATTTTTAGCATATTGATTATTGCCTACATTTATTAGAGATGCTGTCAAATTCTACAGGGTGGTTATTTTCGTAGACTACCTTTTAGAGCCTTTTCTTTGGCCGCGCTTGCAATTGAATGAGGTTTGCAATTTAATATTCCTTAACTCGGTTATCTTGATAGTTACAGGGTGGCTCAAAATATGTATTTGCCTTTTTTAAATTTTAAATTTCGTTTTGGCCTATAAAGTTATACACATGTACCGAACGAGTGTGCTATTAAATTTGAGAGGTTAGACAACAATAACATTTTTATAAAATCGTGGAAAAAAGTACACTTTTTGAATGATTTTTAGTGCAAAAAGTTCTACTTTTTTGTACTATGTTATATTTGATGTTCTTTTGTCATAAAACAAGACAATTTTATAAAATCGTCGTTTTTTGCACTTAGGTGTCAACAACAACAACTTTCACTTGCGTGCATAAAAGATGTGCTTTTGGAACTTGTTGCATAAATAACTATTGTTAGATTAGGTATATTTATTTTCTCTAGGTGATTTTTTAATTGATTAATGGTTCCGTTTCATAAAACTCTAATAGTTTTCTTCTTCTCGAATATAACCATTATTACGCTCGTTGAAGAATAACCGAATACAACTTAACGTTAATTTCCTAAACGACGTTTGGTCACCTTTCCAGATCACGTTTCATTCGATGTAAATATACGTGACTTAATTTATTCTAACTGAAAACATAGACTGTCAATTTACGACTTTGGCATAATAATAATTATAGCAGTTAGTAACAAAATGAAACCTGAATTTCTCAGAGAGTAATGCCTCTTTCACAATGAACGTTAACGTAATAGGAAACACTTAAACGTAACCGTAAACGGATAAAATAACTAAAGTGAAACGTACCTATTTTTAAATAATAAAATTCCGCATTTTCTTAGGGATACTGATTAATCATATCACACTATTACAACGAGTCTACTATAGTAAAAAATCTTGCAACCCTTAAATATCTCAAAAATATATAACTTAGTCAAAAGTATCCTGCCACGGACGCATTCCTTTTTGTCAAAGTGACATAGGGTGTGCGAAAAATGTCAAAAGTAGGTACCCACAATCTACTATCAAACGTAATAATCAAGTAAAATTAGAATTACTTTCGATTAACACATGGGATACCGTAAAAAACATAGTTTTCTTTAATCATTAAATAGCTGCCAATCTGTTTAAGTCCAGAGATGGGAAGTATAATACACTCATGTATTATACATAATTTTATACATGTAGAATATATACCAGGTGTCCAAGAGTACCCTGGACATAGGAGATTAACATAACACGAACAAAAATGACAAAATTTAAACTTTTTACCTGCACTGTATAAGCAGTTGTCCAGCAACCAAATTGAAAATAACACCCAGTTTTCTTCATTTCTCTAAAATTGTAATAAACTCTATTTATTGTGGAGAAGACTGTGCGTTCATTTAAATTTGGTACTTAGACGTAGACGACATAATATATTTTCCTTTGGAACCTTGTGCGTAAATACTGTAAGAGACCTATGTCCCAGCAAAGCATAACAAAGATTATTGTTGTTAACATATAGAATAGAGAAACTAATTTATTTTTCCTTAAAAATCCGACCGATGACTGTTTGGAATCAGTGTTGATCATCTAATTTATTCATGCCTAAACGTGGGATATTGTTTCTGTGTAGGTGTCGTAGGGTATGCTGTTACCACTTGGCAAAAAGAGACTGATTTACCTGTTATTGGTTTTGATATGGGCGGAACATCTACGGATGTTTCCAGATTTGCCGGTACTTACGAGCATGTTTACGAAAGTACGACCGCCGGCGTTACTATCCAGGCACCCCAATTGGATATCAACACTGTGGCAGCTGGAGGTGGTTCTATGTTGTTTTTTAGGTAGTAACCAGAAATCTCTAAGAAGCATTATAATATGACTTGATTGTTTAGATCTGGGATGTTTGTAGTGGGCCCTGAATCAGCTGGCGCCCACCCTGGTCCTGTTTGTTATAAGAAAAACGGTCCACTAACTGTCACAGATGCCAATCTGGTTCTAGGCCGCCTTCTTCCTGAGTTTTTTCCTAAAATATTTGGACCGAATGAAGACTCACCCTTGGACAAAGAGGGCGCTTTGGCCGCTTTTCAGTCACTAACCCAGGATATTAACGCTTTTTTGCAATCCCAAGATGATGAGAAAAGCAAAATGTCTGTGGAAGAGGTGGCCATGGGTTTTATACGAGTGGCTAATGAAGCTATGTGTCGGCCAATCAGAGCGCTTACTCAAGGCAAAGGTTACGACACTTCAAGACATGCACTTGCGTGTTTTGGGGGCGCTGGTGGACAACACGCATGTGCTATCGCTCGCTCTTTAGGAATGACCACTGTGTTTGTCCATAAGTATGCTGGAATATTGTCGGCTTATGGAATGGCTTTGGCTGATGTAGTGCAGGTTTGTTAAGATCTAATAAAAACCTTCAAATGTGACTGCACCTTTCGATGTAACAGGAAGCACAGGAATCATGCGCCAAAATTTATTCTGAAGAAAATTTCAACTATTTTGACTCCCGGTTCGAAGCACTCGAATTGCAATGTAGGAATGAACTGCGTTATCAGGGTTTTACGGACTCTGACATAGTGTTGGAACCATATTTGCACATGCGCTATGACGGTACTGATTGCGCTCTGATGTGCCCACCAACTCATGCTGAAAGCGGTGACTCTGTTCGTCCTAAACACGGTGATTTTCTGCGATCATTTATAGAAAGGTACAAGTCAGAGTTTGGTTTTGTGATTGGACAGAGGAATATTGTGGTCGATGATATTAGGGTAAGTTAATGGAGTTGTAAGATTCAGTTTTGTGAATTAAATTGATTAGGTTCGAGGAGTCGGTAAAAGTGCAGTGCAGCAAGAGGTGGTAGTGGTGGAATCGAAGGAGGAGCCTGCACCTAGTGAAAAAGTAAAAGTTTTCTTCGAAAATCAGTATTTTGATACTAGTGTTTATGAGTTGAAGGACTTGAAAGCTGGACAAATCTTGCCAGGTAAGTTTTTCTGAGGTTTTTTCATGTATGTTCTAAGAATGACATGTTTTTCAACAAAAATAGAATGTGATTTTTAATTGCTTAGGTACTCTTAGAAAAAAAATGCCTACGAACAGACGTTCAGAGTTGCTCCGTTTCTTAGATACTTTTTTCTCCATAAAAATTTTGTAGCTGAGTGTGTTTCATTATCTGTTAGAGCATATATCCCAGTACAAGTTCGAAAGTTTGGTTTGACATGAACTGGTGAACGGTGTTAGTAATGAGTTGGAATAGCCAGCCATTTTGTAGGCAAAAACCTTGAATAGAAGGAACAAAAATTCAGAAAAAAATCACTATTAATCAACTGTAGCAAGACTACAAATCAGAGGCAACTTTCAAAAGATGATTTAGGTCATTAGACACAGAAAAAAATACCTTTTAATAGTCAAAAGAAATTATTAAAATCGAGTCAATCAATTTGAAGAAACGGTTGCGGAAAAAATACCAAAAATGTTGCTGTCCCATTCTTTTTGACGAGCAGCTTAGTTGAAATACATCAGCAGACTGTTGTATAATTTGTGGATTTTTAGTTTATTAGTTTGTTGAAGTTTAATTTGGTTGTCTAAAATAATGTAAACTTTACAGAAGGTTAAATGTAAGACTTCAAAAAACGGCACTTATCTGTAACCTCTTCATTTTTCCATCTTGCCCAGTTTGTAAATGCAAAACTCTAAAGAATTTAGCTTCATTGCTGCCAAATTTTCGCTATAAATTGTCTAGTTTTCAGCAGGATCACATTCTTTTTAGGTTCTTTGCAAATTAAAATAAAATAGGATGCGAATTAGCCTATTGTCTGGTTCCAATTGTTTCCTTCATTTCGACACTGTTATAGCCCACACAGACACAATTAAGTAATAGAATCGTGAAAGTTTCTTCCAAAGTAATTTAAGTTTGTTAATTTGAAGCGCAAATAGTGGGTAAGGAATTTCCACTTACCGTGTAAGTTTCAATGAAACTTTTCAGGATAGTTAAATCACGAAAATTAAGTTCGGACGAACAAAGTCTGACGCTAATTTATATCAGTTTAAAGTTTTTTTCTGGAAACTACTAAATTGTTGCACTGCAGGTCCTTCCATAATTATGGATCAACTTAGCACTATCTTGGTGGAACCTGGATGCACCGCTTTAGTCACTAAGTTTGGGGATATCAAAATCACCATAGGTTCAGGCAAAATGAAGAAAATTGGGCCTGAACTTGATTCTATTCAGTTGAGCATTTTTTCGCACAGATTTATGAGTATTGCTGAACAAATGGGACGGTAAAATTACTTGGTTACCACTTTTAGGCATAGTAGTAACAGAAAGTTGTTTTAGAATTCTGCAAAGAACGTCAATTTCAACTAATATTAAAGAACGTTTGGACTTTTCGTGCGCACTGTTTGGTGAAGATGGCGGTTTGGTGTCGAATGCTCCCCATATTCCAGTTCACTTAGGTGCTATGCAGGTTTTTAACATCCTATTTTAAGGAAAATTAAGTGGTTTATGCCATTTATTTTAGGAAGCAGTGCAATATCAAATGCGAGCCAGAAAAACGTTCAATCCCGGTGATGTTATTCTTGCTAATCATCCTGGTGCTGGAGGTTCCCACTTACCAGATTTTACCGTCATAACTCCGGTCTTTTACAGGTAAACTTAGTGGAATCGAACTTTAAAAAAATAGCATTGTCGCACTGAATGCAGAAACCGCCCGGATCCGATCTTCTTTGTGGCTAGTCGGGGACATCACGCAGATATTGGAGGGATTACGCCAGGTTCAATGCCTCCTCATTCGACCAGTTTGTCGCAAGAGGGTGCCGCCTTTAAGTCCTTCTTATTGGTGCAAAAAGACCGGTTTATGGAGGAGGAAGTTACAAGAGCAATTAAAGACGCAGGAGGGAGAAACCTGCACGATAATATTTCAGATTTGAGGGCTCAGGTAGCTGCTAATAAGAAAGGAATTGATCTGGTAAGCAACAGAATTTTATTTATCTAATCTAGTATATTGTGTAATAAATACCTCAAGACTATTCATATTCAAAAATAACAGTGTCCTAATAGGATATGCGGCACTATTAAAACAGGGATCCTGACTAAACGATTATTGATGGAGAATGTTTGATCGTGCTTGCTTTTTTGGTTTTTTCTTCTTCTTTAAGTACCATTTCCGCTCAAAAGGTTGGCTATTTGTCTATTTTCACTTTTTCACACCATGGAACTACAGTTTTATGAGGTTATTTAACCAGGAAAGGTTTCATCTTCCTCTGCTTGTTATTCAATGTACCTTTCCGTGCATAATATTCTGCAACAATGCATATTCTTCTCCCCTCATCACGTATCCCAGATAATGCAGCTAGCTTATTTTAATAATTGTGTGTTTTTTACCTCCTCATTTTTTATCATGTTTACCCAACTTATTCTTAGGATCCTTCTTCTTCTTCAGCCTTCATTTGTCAACTTCTGAACGTACTCTTTTTCATCCGTTTCCATGCTTTTCTATGTTGTGTCGTTTGGAATCATCTTTTCTCTGCATCGTCGTTTCTTCGGATATCTTTCCTCACTTTTTTACTAAGCATCTTGTTTAGTTCTTGGTATATTGGTCTCTGTATCTCTGTTGGTGCTTCTTCTCGACAATACCTTTCGTGCAGACTTCACAGCAATGCGTATATCATCAACCAATTTCTCGTTCAATTTGTTTACACTACGTCTTTCAGATCTTCGGTTGTTTCTAGTTCCTTTTTCAGCTTTCTTGATTGAAACTCCTTCTATAATGACGTCTCAAACTCTTCCAGTCGATCACTTATGTTTTTCTTTAACGTCCAAGACGCCATCCCATATAGCAACACCGAGAAAACTAACCTAACCTAACCTAACATCTATGTGGTAATTAAGTCTTTGTTATCTTGATCTGCATAACACATTTCTCATTCTGTTAGATCTGGCTTGTCAAATTCTTGATTTAATTCTTCAGTGTACTCATTACCTTTATGGACAGTTGTTCCTAAGTATTTGTAGTTACTGATTTTCTCTACTAGATCTGGGTTGATCTATAGGTTTTCCTGTTGCTGAACTGGTTTTGTAATGGTCATAAATTTAGTTCTTTTTATGTTTGTGTCCTCGTTGCTTGTTACTGCTTGACCAATCAAGCTCTGTAAATCTTCGATTGTTTCAGCAATGTATGGTGTCGTCTGCATTCCAGATATTGTTAATGGGTATTCCATTAACCTTTACTTCCGTTATTGTTTCCTCCAGTGCTCCCTGAATGATTGCTTTCACATTGTATTTTTACTTCTTTTGAAAGTTTATCATCGACTTTGATATTAGCCGTCTGATTGTAGGATAAACTATTTATTTGCCCACTTTTCAGCGATTGAATAAAGTGGTTATGGCAAACTGTATCAATTCAAACACATTCTATCAAATTTTGATAGAATGTGACAGAAGAGGCTGACAAATAGAGGAAATTAGAAGAAGCAGGTTTCTGTCAGATTCTGCATGCGGTTTTCTTGGTAACTCCCTTCCGTTATTTGAAGAATACGCATTTTGTGGATGCGCCCGATGGAGGACTAACAACCCCACACTTTTATGTGTCAATAGTTTATATGTCAACGTCTGGTTTTAGTTTGCTAATGACTGGTATCACATGACAAAAGTTGTAATGTTTAATGTTTGCAGATTGTAATCGTTAACGTAGTTATTCAAAAAACTGATGTTCCTCTAGAACAAAATCAGTGTTTTAGCTTAATTTATATTTGACTTTTAAACGTTTTTTCTAGATTAGCATGCGACATAATTACGTAAGAACTCTTGCAGCATTAAGCAATAACTAGCTACAAGACTTAACTGATTATGCATAGAGCGACGGGGCAGCGTTTAACAGGATTAGGCACTAAAGGAATTACGATTGTATAGTAGTGAAGATTATCTCGCACGCCGTTCTAATTACTTGTTTGATAGGCAGTTATGCAGCTTAACGTCAACGAGAAAATTGGGATATAAAACGAGGGTTTCAATTAATCCCGGCTTATTTACCGGTAATAAAAATTAGCGGGCGGTCGTACGCCAGCGAATTGAAGAATGAAGCTTGATAAAAATTATATAGTAAGAGAAATTAGCTGTTTCAGTCCTTGTGTGTCACGTGTGTTGTTTTTTCTAATTTGATTATGGTTTAATACACGACTTAAGTAACGCAATTTAATTTCAATACCTTAAACTATTGTAACTACGACAAGCTGAGGTTTAATGGGAATATTAGAAGATCACTCGACCATACATCACGTACTGAGTTATAATGTAATTAGTGAAACTAACTGTATTAGTTGGTAATATCAAAACGCCATTACTGTCCGATTTCCTGTCGATATTATAAATTATGGTCGTTTTGGCCGATTATGGAATGCGTATGCCTTGTTACCTTACTACGGAAAATAATTGGAAAAACGTGTTATTGGTGTATTTAGAGCGCTTTGAAACAAGTAATAAAATATTCAATACTTTTCAATATATTCACGGCGATTTGCCTGCAATTACGGCAATTATTTTTTGGTGGGCTTTAAAGCAATTAATATTAATTGCGCCGTTAGTTGATTTAAAAGGCCGACAACGTTGGGGAATAATTTAACTCCCGGATAAATCGGTATATAGATGTATTTTGGACTAAAATGAATAATAACCAAAATTTTAAAAACCGCCTAGAGGCTAAACAGTTTCACCACACAAAAAATTAACATGCAAAAATTTACAGTGTTTTTTAAGCGGTTAAAATAATAATAATTGAGTTTTGTAACTGAATATTGCTTCACTAATGTAAACAGTTATTAATTTGCAGAGGGGCAATCAATTATTCTGTTGATTAAACATGTCATCACAGTGCATGCATACAATTGGTTAATGGACAGTTATAATGTTTTGAAACTAGTTAATTTTAACTCAGATAACTTAGTTAAAGTCAAAATTATCAAGTGTACATACATTTGAATAAAGTAGTAGTAGTCAACTGTCGATCCTGTTAATAACTTTGATTGTACAGTGTTTGATGGGTTGTACACCAATAAAGAAGAAATTACCAATTACCTGTTTGACAAAACATTAGTCTTTACTCTCTAATGTATCTTCTTATCTACTGGTATTACCAAATTTGCTTTTACCAGAAACAGTCCATTTGTTATCAAGCTATCAAATAAGAAAAAACTGTAACATAGTTGTTACACTATGGCCTGTTACAAAAGTAGCCTCACCGACTTACCTCCCTTTTCTCAGTAAACACAACTCTTTATTCGGCGTGGTGAATGCCCTGACATAAGTCTAGGGTTCCATTCACTCCAAATAAATCGTACGCCCTCCATGCACATATCAGATACTCTACATCCAATCCGTCATGGTTTTCTGGGGGTAAGAATCATTGTAATAATACGCTCTTAAACCTGAATAAATTGGGTTACCTGTGGAACTTCTGTATCCACCATCCCTCTGAGCTACCCCTTAACGTAACAATATGTTTGTGGTCTTCTGTATTCTTCGTTACCTTATTTGTTTACAACCATCTTCTTATTCAACATTTGTACTTCTTTGCTTTACAGGTTCTGGAATTAATAGACCAGTATGGCCTAGAAGTAGTGCAGGCATACATGCGTCATATACAAACCAATGCTGAGTTAGCTGTGCGAGATATGCTCCGTGAAGTGGCGAGAAACGCTGTTGCCAGAACCGGTTCTGCTCGTCTACATTATTTGGATCACATGGATGACGGTTCTCCAATTAATTTGAATGTAGAGTTGGATGAGAAGAGTGGTTCCGCATTTTGCGATTTTCGGTAAGTAACTCTTGTAAATATTAAGGTTTCTTAACTAAGTCAAGACTACAACAGATTCTCACTGAATTCACATTCATTTAGAAACATAGAAATTTCATTCAGAACCTACAGTTATAAATTCTTTGCAGTGGATCTGGACCAGAAGTTTGGGGCAATTGCAACGCTCCTAGGGCTGTAACCCTATCCGCTTTAATATACTGTCTCAGATGTATGGTAGGCCATGATGTCCCTTTAAACCAGGTTAGTATTTAGTAAAATTAGCTTAATCCGTTAATTCTGATGTATGAAATCTCTATTGAACTACGAAAATGCAGTAAAACTGTCTCAAAGCATAATCCAACAACAGAAGACTTGGTTAAATTGACATAGAAAGCTAACCAATAAAGGTAAAATCATAAACGGATCATCGGGCTACTTGCTTAATCTTATAATTTCTAAAATGATTGAGCACCATAAAGCTTATTACTATTTGAAGATGACCATCAAACAGAGTAATCTAATGATTGTGCTAAAATAGTTAATGATTGGCCTTTCCAAAAAGTCCAAAAATCTTTCTTAAGATCATCGAGCTATAGAAAGCTTGATTAACCTCCTCAGCTTATCATTGATCTACAAAGTTCTAGTAGATTAGTAGTCTAGTAGAATATAATTTTAAAACCTAGTAGAGCATTTCTTTTTTATTTTATATTGATGTTTGATTGTCTAATGTTGTCTAGTAAACTGTTTTAAGATAGTTATTGTGCTATACAATTATTGTTTGTAAATTGTCACTAATTAATCATTGATTAACAAATTTCTGTAAACTGCCTAAAACGATCAATGAACATTAAAAGGCTTCGTTAACTAACAAAATCGGCCGATCGAGCAATCCTTTACTGTTTACCGTCCTTGTCATGATATAACGTGCATAACTAATGTAGGGTTGTCTGGCACCAGTGAAAGTGGAGATACCCAAAGGATCACTGCTGGATCCTAGTGATGAAGCTGCCGTGGTTGGTGGAAATGTTTTGACGTCACAACGAATAGTCGACGTAGTCCTGGGGGCGTTCCGCGCATGTGCAGCTTCGCAGGGTTGCATGAACAATATCACTTTTGGCAACGAGTTTTGGGGTTGTTACGAAACGGTGGCTGGAGGCAGTGGAGCGGTAAGTTTTACAAATGTGTTAAAAATTATTATAAATTATGATTGTTATGTTAAGGCAACTGTGTTTAGTCACTGTCAATTAGTCTGTCAACTGTCACTTAGGTTAGGAAATGTAATAGTGATTTTCTGAAATGCTTAGTGGACGATTGTTGTGTCAGCTGAGCTTAAACCAATCGTATTGGTTACCGAAAACTGAACTGAAATCCTATTGGCTCAAACTCAAGTTAAACCGTTTACCATTTATAAAAATGCTTAGGGTGTGACCGGTTGATTGGGGTGCTTCTGGATGGTGCGGTTTTGTTAAAATTGTGACTACAGATAGTTCAGAATTTTACTTATTTTCATTATGGAACATTTCCTAAAATAATGGGTATTTGAAATGTTTTTATGTTGTGTGACTTAAAGCCTCATTGATTTTCACTTCGGCTTACAATGATATGGTACTTTTTACTGCTAAAATGATATTTTCACAGTGGGCAATACCATACTAATTAACCGTAGATCACAAAACCACTGGTAATGGCACAAAAATAAGAAGAAAATTTATTGTAAACAGTTTTATTAATGGACGTCTTTTATGTTTGCAATTTTACTTAATTTACTCTTGTAATCTTACTTTTTATTTAGTTGTTTATTATTTTAGATTTTTGACCATTTTATGTTGACTTACCACATAATTAATTTATTTTATATTTTGTTTTATGTGTTTTTTGTGTCAATGCAGCAGTTCCTGGTTAACACTATTGTGTATTTTAGGTCTGATGATGGCTTAGGCCGAAATCGGTTACCTACCTATTAAATCATAGTCTTTGTGTTTTGCTCTTCTTGTTTTTTTAAATCAATAATAATTTCCTGCATTTTTGAGTTTACATTTCTGTATGTAACTCCATGTTATTCTTGTATTTTATTTCCTAGACTTACTTATTTCTCTTAGTTTTAACGGTTGAATATTACAAATATGTAATGGAATCAACCGTTGGCAATTCGGTCACGTTAGTTTTTAGTTTCGCAACTACGACTAAAGGCAAATTGAGTCTCAACTACTAAATTGAATTATATTTCATAATGTTGCAGCTCTGCGTAAACTTTTCCTCTAATTAGATCGTATCTCTCTTTGACTTTTGTTGCTCTGCTTTTGCGGAAATTTAACCCCGCTTCCGCTTATTTTAATTGAATATACAAAGAGCCAGGATTCGGGGAAATAACCGCAGCAAACAACTATAGAGATTCAAAACTGGCGACAATGGCGATTCGGTCGAATTCGCAGTTAATCAAGTTGAAATTTGCACTTCATTTGTACTGATTACAGTTTACACTGCAATGTTGCTATAATTACAAATTCATGCAGAAAAAAAATTACATATAGAGTAATCATGAAAATCTGAAGTTATAAGTAGTAGTAATAGTTAATTAATTTGCAGTTTAAATTTTTTCGTTTTTTCTTTACTAACCTAACCTGACTTTTTGCTATATTTGCTGACAAACTTAAAACTATCCAACACTACCTTGCTGACATAACCCAACCTTTCCTCCTCTTCTACCTAATGTTACGTGGGTATGATCTAACACCAGACAACTCTCACAATTGGCATCTTTGCGGGTGATGCGTTGTGGCCTGGAATCTGGAACTGTACTGCCAGAATCACAATCCTCCACTCTATCGCTAGGGTGAAGCTTTTAAGTATGAATTTCTTGAATTACTGCTTCAGAACAATTGTTTTCCAAGTCTTCTACCTCACTGTCATTCACTTCTTCATTGCCATTAAAATTAGATTGCACGCACTTTAACTGAAAACTAAATCCAATTAAGTCATGACGTCCTGAACTTGATTTGTCCCTGCCAATCCATTTACTTCTTGAAACTGTAGGAGGATTTCATGTTTCCACACAACAGGCGCGAAAGATAAACTCGCGAATGTTTATACTAAACGACGGATAATATTTTTGCAGCAAAAGTAACAAACTGGCGCGTCATAATAACATGCAGTCTAGTTGAGGAAAATGCGTTTTGAAAGATGCTTTTCAGCCAACAAATTGCCTTTGCACCCTGCGCTTTTTGCTATAGTTACACGGCTCTCATTTCTGTATTTTATTAGCATAGTTTATTGCAGCATGTCTCTGGTTAATTATTATTAGGGTTAAAATCTTATGAATTTTTTTATTTTAGATTTTGAGTTCTTTGTTTTTGACCCGTTGAGCAGGTTTTCCTAATGACAATTATGTCAGATCATCATTTCAATGTAAAGAATGTCACAGTACCCTTTTGATTATGTGCTTACTGGACACCCTGTACAATTGGTCAAAGAACAGCAAAGTTTACAAAAAAATAACTTTTTTTAATGCTTCTTTTAAGTATTTCTGTATTTCTATATTTAAGGGACCATCATGGGACGGATGCTCGGGCGTTCACGCTCACATGACCAACACGCGTATCACTGACGTGGAAATTGTGGAACGTCGTTATCCTGTTCACGTGAAGACATTTACTTTGCGGCCTAATACTGGAGGACAGGGTAAATACAGAGGCGGCGATGGGGTGGTTAGAGAATTGATGTTTAGAGCGCCACTGACTTTATCCGTGTTGACGGAAAGGAGAGCTTTACAACCTTATGGGCTTGAGGGTAAGAGTTTTCGAGACAATAGAATAGTACTTTTCAAATAATAATAATGCCTCAAGTTTTGAAATGGTTGCAGTTTGTCCAGAAATGTAACTAGGTTGAATGTGGCAACAGTACCTCAAATTGTTTGTTTTGCTTTATTTACCAAAGAAACATACTCCGGTTATTTAAAAATTTCACCCTTTTTTAATATTGTCATGTTTAAATTGTAAAGCCCTTTTGGCTCACTCCCTTCAGGCAAGTTAAACGAGACGTGCTTTAAACGATTACTTTAATAAACGCTTTCCCCGAGATCTTGTTTGAGAGGTAGAATCCAACCATTTGGTAGAAAAATATAATTTAATAACTAAATTATATTTGGCAACCAACCGGAACAAAACATAATATCACTATTCTAGTATTGAACATGCTTTATCAAGTGCATGATCTTTATTAGTTTGCGCCCTAAAATTCCATATTTCCCGTAATAATTTAGAAAATGCCCCAGTTTCCCTGGTAAAGCATTATTCACGCCTGCCTCTTTATATATCGCAATTGCTTAATCCGCGTTATTAATGTCGTCAAATTTAATGCAAACATGTCCGGACGTGGCGCACATGTATGCATTAAAACGTTACGGTACCTTTGCTACCTAACAACCGTTATTTATTGTTCATAATAGCCCGAATTAATAAAATCCCTTTAAAATAAATACCACTCGATGGGTTATTTATTGGTATAGCAGCGCTAAAAAAAAGGTTTATAAAATTTATTGGTGCTGCAATTCTGTTTTTGTATACAGGTATAATATAGCAGGTGAAATATTTGAACTTGTGTTAAGCTGACGGTAATAAATTTGATATAATTGTAACCCAGATTAAAATAAAAACATGGAAGAGCTGTTAGCCGTAGTGAAGACAGTCAAGCATTTTCACAAATACCTGTTTGGACAAAAGTTTAAGCTAAGGATAGATCATGCATCCCTGAAATGGCTATTCCAATTTAAGAATTCAGAAGGTCAAAACGGCTGCAAGAATATGATTTCCAGATTAAATACAGAAAAGGACGTTTGCATGGAAGTGCGGACGCGGTGTCAAGACGTCTAAGTTTGGAAAGCCTTGTCGAAGAACAGCTTTGAAAAACGACGACTACTGGGAACAGTAAAGTTTGGCCGCAGAACAACGATAAGATCTCGATTTAGGATCAATAATTAGTTGGAAGGAACTTGGGGAAAGACCACAAGGAGGAGATTTCCGCTAAGTCTCCAACATTAAAGGGAATTGGGCTTTGTGGGAGTCCCTTATACTTGACGGAGAGTTGCTTAAAAGAAAATGGGAGTCCGGACGGAATAAAAAAGCGGCTACATATACTGCTTCCAAGAAGCCGAGTTAATGAGGTATTGCAAGAAATGCACAGTGGAATTGATGGTGTACACTTTGGCATAAAAAAGACGCTGAATAAAGTCCGGGAAAGGTTCTACTGCCTGCGCAGTCGAGCGGATGTAGAAGATTGCTGTCGACGTTGCACGGATTGCTTCAGCAGCAAAGGGCCCAAATCTAGAAGCCGAGGATGTATGAAGCAGTATAATGTTAGAGCACTGTTTGAGAGAATCTAGTTGGACCCTTTCCTAAAACAAGTTCCGGAAATCGTTATGTTTTGGTTTGGCAATGGACTACTTCAGTTAGTGTACGCAATATCAAACCAGGAAGCCTCTACTGTAGGGAAAGTTCTGGTGAACAACTTCTTCTGCAGATTTGGGATACCGAGAGAATTGCATTCTGATCAAGGACAGAATTTTGAGTCTGCAGTATTTAAAGAAGTATGTGACCGTTTGGGGATAAAGAAAACCAAAACTACTCCATTACATCCACAATCAGACGGAATGATAGAACGCTTCTACCGGCCACTCGACAACTACCTGAGGACAGTCCAGCACATTCCACTGTTCCTCTTGGGTTATCGATCGGCAGTGCAAGAATCCACTGGCAAAACCCCAGCTAATGTCGCCTTTGAAAGAGAACTGCGTTCGCCAATAGATATATTGATTGGACGCCCGGAAGAACCTCAAACTTCTATGGACAGCTATTCCACAAATTTGGTAGAACGTTTGGAGGTGATCCATCAGGAGGAAAATCGCCCAAGCTGCAGAATTGCAGAATGGGATGACATGGGAGGGACAGTATAACGTCATCAAGCGACTAAACGATGTCGTCTACAGGATACAGCAAGGACATGGGGCAAAGATGAAAGTGGTTCATCATCATCATCATACTTACTCTTAAAATGTGAAGTAATATTAGGTTTGAATTAAGAAAGTTGGTATACTTTGTGACTGACCCTGTATACTTGCAAACCTTGTTTCACCTTCACGTCACGCGCTCTTATTTACTATAACAATATGCAAACTTTCAGAAAAATAAAATCAGTAGATTTCGAGATATTTGCAATATTCCAGACTTTTTGGACAACTTGTATAAACAGCTGGGCTGGGACCGAGTTGTGGTTGTGATTGTAAACAAAAGGAAATACAGTGCGACTTAAAAATATGGAGAGGCATTTTGGTGTAAAAATCGGTACATCATTTTGGGTCATTGGTGGCTATCTGGCAAAGTAAAAATGAGCCTTACTAATTTTTGAATTTCTTGTAGAACATTGGTGCGTAACTGTTTTACGCATTATGAGCTGGTTATTATTCGCAGCAGGTTTCCTTTTTTTTTATTAAAAACGTACTATCCCTTTTGCAGGTGGCCAGCCGGGAGCCCGAGGACTCAATCTTCTGATTAGGGCCGACGGACGCACCATTAATCTCGGCCCTAAAACGGCCGTCGCCGTGCAACCGGGGGTAAGTTTTCGATCGACCTTTTGTTATCCGTTCCACTTTTTTTCCGTGCCGATGATTTTCTCCAAATCATTGTTTGGCTAATAACGACAAGGGATGGTGGTGTTGCCCTTATAGAAAAAGAACTCTAATTTGTTTTGCTGCCAACTTACAGCTGTTCAAAATTTTCGAAGGAAAAAAATCATTTAGAAAGTTTTTCCAAACAAAATTGTAGTAGAAATGCTAAAAATGTAGAGATACAATTGAATATAAGGAGAAAGGAAGATTTACTCGCAACAACAATTGTTCTGATAATTTTTTGACCACAAAAATGCTATCTTAATTATTGAGAACTTTTAGGAACAAAATTCCTGCTTGATTTTCTGAAACATGCCAAATTGTTTGAAGGTAAATTTGACATTAAATTTTGTTTTGTACTGGTAAAATTCGTTCTTGGAGCTGCATCCATAGAGGGTATGGATACATTCATCAATACCTTTGAATATCAAACTGCAGTTCGTGTAGCTACGTTAATCCTAATTTTCCACTCTAAAAATAGTAGATACTTGATTTTTTGTACTCAGTTATTATAATACAGGGTGGTCCAGTTGTAAATGTCAATAATTTACCATTCGATAGCCCATCAAAAAATAAGTTGACATGCATTATGTCATTTTCCTGAAAAATGCTTCCTAAGGAAAATACTGTCGTTTAAAATTCAGTTAAAAAAGTCAGTTTCTTGTCAACTGTCAGTTGGAGCAATTTTGATCAAATTTGGAACAAGTACTTATGAAATTAATACTCCTAATGACGTTTATCAAAACTGTCCAGTGGCATAAATACAGAAAGATCGTTTTAATTTTCGGCCTTATTTCCTACATCACTAGATATTTTTCAAAAATTACACTTTTTTTGTTCAGTTTGAAAAAATAAGTAGGTTAGTCAGGCTATCTACTTCTTATAAAATTCTGATTTGAAACTTCGTTTACGAGATAATTGAGTTATTACATTCAAAGAACCAAAACCAACCCAACCCAACTTAAAAATTGTCTTGGAAACAGTCAAAATTGACTTGAGGGGTTTAAAAATTGTCTTTGTAATCAGTTTTCATAGTTTTCAGACAAATTGAGACTTTAGTCTTGAAAATTGACTTGAGAGGCTTAAAAACTGTCTTTGTAGTCAGTGGTCATAGTTTTCAGGTAAGTTGAAGAATTTTAGTATTGAAAATTGACTTGTAAACATGAAAAATTTTCATAATTTGAAACCACAGTTCAATACGTTAGTATTGAAAATAGTTTTAAATACAGGATATTGACCTTAGATTCATGAAAATTAACTTGAAGACTAACTTTTCAAGCTTCTTTACTTTGCTTTTCATTTTCTTAGAACTCTGGACTATTTTTAGGGTTTTTACACTGCTTTCAGCTTGGAAAATCAAGAATATCTTCGACAAGTTTTTGACATTGCAGACTTAAAAAACAATTTTAACATTATCCATGCGANNAANNACTANNTTANNANGGNTNCAGTGTCGGGGACGAGGANCAAGAATANNNTTTTACTTTNGGCNNTNGGACGGCAGCGTGGCCCNGGACCCCNGNAGGCATGTCGANANAACCCTGNNGNATCCGGAGCGGCGCNTAGACCCGNACNTCATTGNGGTNGCNGGTNTCGTNNTTATAACNTCGANGNTTGGCCCGCGACNTGGGCATATTTANCANNTGCANTGGNCGGGACGCANCTTCATTCAAGGTGTNGTTNTGTCCTTNGTGCNCGNGNATCGCGCGTCANATNGNTCANCGTCATCTNCTACNTGCANGNANNTTATCTTNCACGNGATATNNTCGNCNGGGNNAACTCGCTANTNCNGGNGGTCGAAGTCGTNNGAAAGTAGATACACCTNTTCAAATANCTNCTTANGGCAAACTCATTNTTNNTTANNGNANACACCCGTACTCTGNTACAANTCGGAGCGNNNNCNTAGANTATNTNCACTCGGCGAATTAACTGGAATAAACGAAAATAGCCTGGAATAATAGTAGGTGCATTGTTGAGCTGGTGCCAAGTTAACGAGGGCTATTCTCAAGAGAACGATATTTAAATGCCATCATTTTGGATGGTTGGTTGAGCACTGATTTCAATTAGTGTAGCTGGAAATGAAGCAGGCTTCCCATATAATTTCTTTTTTTTTGTTATTAAGATGATTTTGTGATTATTAGTTATTATCATCGTATTTCTGTCAGTTCAAATTTTGACACCGCTTTTCTCCCTGACAATACCAAATTTTGTAGTGTTTTTTCAGGTTATTGGATAG
This sequence comes from Ips nitidus, assembly GCA_018691245.2. Classification (NCBI taxonomy): domain Eukaryota; kingdom Metazoa; phylum Arthropoda; class Insecta; order Coleoptera; family Curculionidae; genus Ips; species Ips nitidus. Next base: position 7,145,731 of record CM042794.1, read on the forward strand.
GAAATTTAATGAGGATTCCAAAAATGTGCTTAAATCAGTAATTTTCTTACTCCAAGAGGGTTTTACGGGCGATTTTGAACTGACTGTTCTTTCAAACTGTGTTTCTGGCAGTTCAAACTTTGACACCTCTTTTTTCCCTGACTGTACTAAATTTTGTAGTGTTTTTTCAGGTTATTGGATAGGAAATTAAATGAGGATTACAAAAATGTGCTTAAATCAGTAATTTTCTTACTCCAAGAGGGTTTTACGGGCGATTTTGAACTGACTGTTCTTTCAAACTGTGTTTCTGGCAGTTCAAACTTTGACACCGCTTTTCTCCCTGATAGTACCAAATTCTGTAGTGTTTTTTCAGGTTATTGGATAGGAAATTTAATGAGGATTCCAAAAATGTGCTTAAATCAGTAATTTTCTTACTCCAAGAGGGTTTTACGGGCGATTTTGAACTGACTGTTCTTTCAAACTGTGTTTCTGGCAGTTCAAACTTTGACACCTCTTTTTTCCCTGACTGTACCAAATTTTGTAGTGTTTTTTCAGGTTATTGGATAGGAAATTTAATGAGGATTCCAAAAATGTGCTTAAATCAGTAATTTTCTTACTCCAAGAGGGTTTTACGGGCGATTTTGAACTGACTGTTCTTTCAAACTGTGTTTCTGGCAGTTCAAACTTTGACACCGCTTTTCTCCCTGACAGTACCAAATTCTGTAGTGTCCTTTCCTTCCATACAGATTTCAGGCATTTTATTGGTGTCCATCCATCACCACATTCTTCTTTTCAAATTTCCTATCACTATTCCTCTTTCTCCTTTAACGCCACACATATTTCTTATTTACTTCTTCCTTTTTCCTTTCTCTCTTGTGCATTTTTCACTCATTCTTTTCATTCATGTCAGATTCGGGTGATTGATCTAACAATTATCTGTCTCATTTATACCACAAACACACAGCATCAATGAACAGTCAAGTTTCCTATACAAGGTGAAAAAATGTAAGTATAATCTCTCAAGTTGTTCATTTCAAGAAAATTTACTTGAAATCTGTGGATATTGACTTGAAATTAATGAAAATTATAGTGAAAAGATAAAATTGGATTTTCCAGTCTTTTTTAAGTTATTTGACTTAGATCTGCTTTTTGGTGGTAGAACATTGACTTAAAAACTACAAAATAACCCTAAAACCATACAAATTTACTTAGAGACTGAAGATATACCTTTTTCTACGTCCCCTATAGAAAATACAATTTTCCTCCCTCATTTGAGAGATGAAAATATCACTTTAACTACCTAAGGAGTGAAATTGCCATCAGGGAGACTGAAATTGTTTTCCTCCCATTTAATGATTTTTAGTCCAAAAAAATTTCTCTTTTTTGCACTATGCTTTATTTGCTGTTCTTTTGACATCAATTTTATAAAAAAAATTGTAAGCAACCCATGCAAAATGTCCTTTTTTGCACTTGTTGCATAAATCACTATTTGGTTAGCTGGCTTTCCAAATATTAAAAAAATGACGTTGAAAAACACGTGATAGGAGTAAAAATAACGGTAAATTGAATTAATGCTTATGGGAAATTTAATAAAGAAACTTTCCTCGTTTTTCTCTTATAGAAACAGTAAGTCGAAAAGTTTGCGCTCAGTTCGCGGTGGTTTCTTAAAGTTGATCCAAATTACAAATTGAAAAACATTTTTCAACTTTTCATTACCTTCTTTATAAAATCGTCAAGTTTATAGGAGCCGCAATAAATTGTATTTTGATTGCGTCTAGTTTTAGAGGTTTTGGTTGCAGGAATTTTATATGCAAATGTGACAAATCCTTCTCAGTTTAATGACTGTAATAATAGTAAGTTAAAAAATCCTCGGCCAACAAAAGTGTCTGGTACAAAGGGAATTACTTTATTCAAATATAGCAGAGGTTTTCTGCCATTATTTTAGTATACAAATTGTTCCTCTCGTGGTTAATTTGCACCACTGACATTTTTAGCTTTTTGCATTTGTTTGTTTGGGTCAGAACGTCGAGGTTTCATTAATTGTGCGGAGGATCCGTTTAATTAAAAAATAACATGCCAAAGAAATTTACATAGATTTTGTATATGAGTTGAATGAAAAATATTAATACAAAAGGTAAGGAAATTGTTGAGTTGACAATTGAAATTGAGTTACATATCTCTCCCCCATAGGGTCATCCCCAGCCCTAACAAAATGGGTTTAGACTAAATTTAATTTTAATGTAGTGTTCTTCAGTTTTTAGTATGTAAAGTCAATGTTTTTTTCTCCATAATGAGCTTTATTACTCTCTTTAAACCATTTTCTAACGAGAGTGCCTGGAGGATTGTTTTACATTCCAGCACCAGACGGGAGCTGACCTTCTCAGCGCTGAGAGCTAGAAGCAATTTGAATAAACTAAAAAAGTCTAAACTACTGAAATGTTGACAAAAACTAATCAAGCATTTTGTCCTACAAATTGTTGCTATTAAAAAAAGCATTGTAGACAGATTTTTTTAAAACAAAAAATAACACAGGAAAATTGTGTCAAGTATACCGGCTGTAAAGCAGCTAAAGAGAGAAAAATGAACAAATTAGCCGGTAAAAATAGGTGCTCATCCAGGCGCACTTGACACTGAGCCAAAAGAAAAGTACGGGTCATTCTTGAAAATGTTGATAAATGAAAGAAAAAAGTGAGTTAAACCTACACTAATTACTCAAAAGAAACGTTGGTAACGACATGGTAAATGTGCAAAGAGATCTTATACAACGTCATCTTACTAACTTAATTAATATCTAATATTATTCTTAATATAGTTTAACTTGCCAGAAAGCTTAATACTGGCAATTAACAAGTCAAAAACTGGAACTGGTAAAGGTTTTAGTAGAATAACCCACGTTTAGAATTCCAAACATAATTCCTGAAAATATAGGCGTGAAGAAACGGATAAAATCTCCGTCGCTATGCTAATTTAAGGAAAAAAAGAACAGTAAGGATTTGAATGTAAAGTCCCTGCAACAACTCTCTTGGGTTAGGAATACATTTTCTAGTTTTTTCCTTAAGCTACTTTGCAATTCTCTGCTCATCCTGATACCCAAAAGTTAAGATTACATTAGAATTAAAACTTTAATAAATTCAAAGTAGTATAGGAATATTTTTAAGTTTATGTATGTGCATAGAGATGAATGGAAAATGATACAAAGAATTTCCGAAAAACGGTAAACTATCGAGAAATTTATTTCATAATTTTAATTTGTAAAAATAAAAGTTCAAAACAGCCTATTAATTTGTGTAAGTTTTAACAAATTATTAAGGGTTGGTACTTTAGCCTCCGGATAAATTTATTCTTGAATTGACCAACAGTAGCGGCTGATTTCAATGTTTCTATAGACACTAGAAAAAAGAGGAGTATATAGAAATAGTCCATTCTCTAATGTAGAAAACGATCAGGAAAAATTAACGCAGGATGATCAACAGCGTAAAATTATATGGGAAAACTATATTAGCAACCTATTTGCCGATGAAAAACCTGCTGTTGAAAATGTAGACGACAAAGATCTTTCTGGACCTTCCATCACAAAAGAGGAAATTATAAGAGCGATCAATATATCCAAAGATAGAAAGGCGATTGGCCCAGACCGCATGGACGACAAAAGCATCACAGTTCTTCAGGCGATATTTAATCGAATCTATAACACAGGCGAATATCCTGCCAAATAGTTATAGCCTCATGAGTCACAAACTGAAGATATTCCTTAAGATTATCCACTACAGAATATCAATAAAGTGCGAAAGAAACATCGGATCCACACAATTTGGATTCAGACGAGGTTTAGGCACGAGAGAAGCATTAGTTGCGACTCAAGTACTGATTCAGAACTGCAACGATCAGAGAAAGGACAATGCTGGGTTTCATCGATTATGAAAAGGCGTTCGACAGAGTCCAACATCATAAACTGATTCAAATCCTAAATAGATTGGACATAGACCAAAAAGACATCCGCTGCATTCAAAGCCTATACTGGAACCAAATGGCTAAAGTCAGAGTTGGTAACGATCTCACAGAAGCAAGACCAATTTGTAGAGGGATCAGACAAGGGTGTGTTCTCTCCCCACTTCTCTTCAATTTATATTCTGAAGCCATATTTCAGGAAGCCCTAGAAGAACGCAACGTGGGCGTTAAGGTGAATGGTGTATGGGTCAACAAAATTCGTTATGCGGACGACACAGTTCTAATTGCAGATAACATGGAGAATTTGCGGGATATGCTTGGGACTGTCGGGAATGCAGTAAGAATATGGGCCTCAATATCAACACCAAGAAGACTAAATTCATGATAATTACTCGAAAGCCACAAGAATTTCAAAACTCAAGCTTAACATATGAGAATCAACCAATAGAATGAGTAAATAAATTTGAAAATCTAGGAACGTGGCTGTGTGAAAATTGGAAATCAGATGCCGGATTGGAAATCTGCTCACCAGTACTGATTTCGATCTTAGCTTGAGAATTAGATTTGTCAAATGCTATGTCTGGACAGTGTTGCTTTATGGCATGGAGGGATGGACACTAAAGGTGAACATAATTGAGGGAAAGAGGGGAATCGACAGGAAAAAGTTGTCATGGCTCCGCAAAGTTAGGCAGTGGACAGGACTGAAGACAATGCAATAATTAATGCATCCATTAATGGACACGCAGCAGAAGAAGAAGATAGAAACTATCTATGGAATAAAATTATTGTGAAGTAAAAGTTGTCAAATTTGGCTATATCAAGCTTTTTAAATACAACTTCCAGTGTAATTCCTCAAATTAGCAACTATTTCTAATTTTATAGTTTCAGGTTACTGGTAAACGGGTTTCGACAGTTATGACAGCTGTCACGTGACGTAAGAAAAGTATAAAAGTGTTCCTTAACGTCAGAACGGTCAAATTTATTTCCAAAGGGCGGTAAACACTACATACAGGGTGGTTTTTCCAAGAAACACATCTACTTGTTGCAAATTTCGTTAATACGTGCACAAGTAGCCATATTGTTTATTTTTGAAAATTTTAGGTTATAATCTAAGACCAGTGACTAATTGCTCTTAAAGTTTGGTTAAACGCGCGTTATCAACGTGCATAAGAAGCCTTATTGATTTTGTCCTTTAACTCTGTTACCTTAAGAAGGAAAATTCTGAAAAATTTAGGTTAGAAGCCTTTAAGGCTACTGGCCAATTGCCCTCAATTTCAAAATAGTCACTCCTGTAAGGCATTTTAAAAAAATGTTTAAAAGTTTGGTTAAATGCGTTTTTAACGTGCCATATTGATTTTGCCCTATAATTTCGTTACCATAAGAAGAGAAATTCTAAAAACTCTAGGTTAGAAGCCTCTAAGACTAGTGCTTAATTACCCTTAATTTCAAAATAATAATAAATAAGGATTATTTTTGCTGACTATACAAATTCCTTAAATTCTCTTAAAATTTTTTCAAAAATAAATTTCAATTAGGATAGAGCAATATGGAAAATTTACAATCTAAAAATTGTGACAATGACAATAATAATAGTCTCTGGTATCAATGAAGACACGCAGATTCTCATTCGAGTAATGTTGTTTTTTGTGTTTTTAGTTCAGTTTTTTTTCTATAAATAGTTGCTGTAATTAAAGCAATAAATTGTCAAATTCATTGACATCAACGTATTCTGTCGGTAAAGGCGGAATTTGAACTAAGATCGCCCCAATGTCCCCTTTGGGGTTTTGTAAGGCATTTCCAGACAAATGAACGTCTGCTTGTCCATTTGGCCAAAGCTGGGCTTTGGTCGATACGATAATTTCCTTTCAGGAAAGGCAGTTTATCCAATTTTGTCTCGCCTGAAATGGAGTCGTGATAGCCGAGAAACTACTGGGACAGATCTAACTGGTCCATTTTCCATTCAAATTATAAATCTTGATTAGTTTTAAAAAAATTCTGCAGTTCTTGTTACTGCAGTGTCTGTGCCCTAGTTAATATAGTAATCTTAAAAATAAATTTCAGTAATTTTTAATATAACAATAATTGAATACTAAAATGTGAAGAAAAAATTTACTAAATTGGCATTACTGTTAAAAAAAATTCATCCACGTTTTGCTGTAAAATAGCCCATTCTAGAAAATTTCACACAATAGTCTATTAATATAAAACTGATTATATTATAGATACAATTTATATTTAGTTTAATTGAATGCACTCGCCATTTCATTAAATCGTCATTTGACTTGTAATATTTCAATCTTAGTATGGAAAAATCTGGAAAATCTCTAACCGTAAAGTTTAAGATTACTCTACAAATTTGTACTACAATCACTTTATCTTTTTTGAGATAATACTTCATTGAGTCAAAGAGTTTACAACTTTCATTGAATCTTTCTTCCTCACTCCAATGTGAAATATTCATAAGTGTCGTATTTATGAATTTTGATAATTATGTACTGCAGTTTAGTTTTGTAATTGTACTGCACTGAATTTTAAGGCAAAAAATTAACATAACACTAACATTATTAGCAAAAAAAACTGAACTACAATATTTTTCTAATGTCAGAAAAAGCACATAAAAACTAATGATAATCAGTGTTTTAAAACGTAGTATAACATAAACTTTCAGAATATATGTTTGCTATTATTCATTAATATGACAAAACACTGCAAACCACGCAGAGTTCATTTGCAGTCACGTATCAGCAAAATGATAACGGAGAGGTAAATCCCCGTCTCTTTAAGAAGCGTAAAGTACCACAAACACAGCCGGTATGTGTAGATATAAAAGTAGCTTAATACCTATCAGAATTCAGTCAGTACCCAAAGAACACCAGCAGTGTTATAAAGCAGAAAATATCACGGTATGTATTTAGTACTATAATACAAAACAGAGTTTTTAAATTTGTAGTAACTTTTTAGTGTCTCAATTGAACTTGGAATTTTTGGAAAAGTTTGGTAATAGAAAATCAAAATTTTACTATAAACTGTGGTAATAAAGATTTAATTACTTACTGCTAAAAATCTACTTGAAAGTAGTGTTTAAACAGCAGTGTTGTGATTATGTACTTAACAAGTTGATTAACACTATTTTTAATGAATTTTTCCAGATGTCTCCATCACTACCAATCATCGTCTTCTTGGGCTTGATTCTCTACGTCACAGCAGAACCTGTCTACAAATCCAACCACCTCCCCAAACTAGTGCTGCCAACTTTCAAGCCATGGAACGTCCCCAAACTAATTCACCCCACCTACAACCCCATAAATCCCCCAATTTACATAAGAGCGAAACGGTTCGTTAGCAAGTATGACGGTGCCCAACAACCTCAGCAGCAAAACCCTAAAGGATGGGAGATTCGTCCTGATGTCAACAGAGACCAAAGGGGTAATACTAGAGCACAGGTCGAGGTCCAAAAGCATGGGGAAAACCACGATATTAATGCTGGTTATGGGCAAGTATTCAGAGGACCTGACAAGCATTCTGAGACTTGGCATGTTGGTGGTCGTATTAATTGGTAGTTAACCACTGTGTTATATGATGTTGTAATATTTATAGTAAAGAAATTAAGAAAAGACAAAAATTTCAGGAGTTTTATTAATCAAATTCAAATGGTTTTCAACACTACATTACTACTTACACTACTTCTTCTTCTTCAAGTGCCTATTCGTTCCGAATGATGATTCTATTCTTCAAATTATCTTTATTTCTGTTGTTTCCATAATTTGGCTTGTTTTGGTCTTGTTTCTGCCACATACGTCAGTGTAGATCTCATGGCAGTTCTCTAAATACGGGCTTTAACTCCTGTTTTCAGGTTAATGTTACAAAATATTGTGTCATTGACTTGTGCAGCCGTTCTTGTTACTTTGATAGCTTGTATTCTTACTTCTGGTTCTGTCGCCGAAGCTTCAGTACCCAAATATTTCAATTTAATTTCTTGATGTCTTGTCAACCACCAATTTACATCTCAGAGATATTCTAAATGTGGTCATGCATTTCGTCTTAGCAACTGTGTTAAGTACATAGTCTCTGCAGATCATCTTCATTTTCCGCTATCAAAACTGCATCATCAGCGTAGCATAGGGTTTTTATCTTTCAACCTCCAATCCGATATCCTCTTTTCCTGTGTACTTCTCGTATTATTTTGTCCATAATGTTACTGAATAGTAATAGACTCAGTGAGTCTCCTTGTCGTTCTCTGCGATTATTGGTTCTGTGAGTTCGTTGTCTGTATTTGCTTGTATTCGGTTATTTCGGTAAATATCTTCAAAAGTATCACTCTGCCATACAGAAAATGCACTATATCTTCGAAGCGTATCCGGTCAAACGCCTTTTTTAGATCTATAGGTTTGGTTTTTTTTTAACGCAAATTAAGCCACGATCAAACTGAAGTCTGGTGACTATTAGACTCCAAAATTATGAAGTACATTCTCCTCTTAAATAATTATTATTTGTTCAAAATTTTTGAATACAAACTGCTCATTTTTATTTATAAAGCCCAATAGCTTGTACCAGTTGTTTATCTATAAACGACTTGATCGTCCCAGGCACTTAAAAGGAAACATTAAGCTTCCAGTGACAATTTTGCTGAAATTACGGTCCATTGTCTAAAAGCAAATTCTCACTTGGTTAGGCGATAGCGTGGCGCATGCTAACTGTTCATAATTCACCCAAAGGTCTTTATCTCCCTCTCCGAGCAATAAAATAGCTAAAATCCCTCGAATATTAACGGTTCGCGATTTCCGGACCGGACTTATTCGAACTGGATTTCTGGCTAAAGTAAAAATCTTAACGTCTCCACCGCATTTCAATAAGAGTCCTTTGTTCCAAAATATCAAACTAACAATAGGCTCGATGGAATAAAAGACGATATGCAACCAACTAGAAAATTCATCTGCCAGTCAGTTGCACATCAAAAAATGTTTTCCAGAGTGGAGAAAAACAACAGGTTTCCCGTTACCTTATTTTTTCCAATAAGCCTGGGGTAAGTTGGTTTTATTGGGACCCACACGCCACTTCAGCGATTTCCTTTGAACCGTTCGACCGTAAAACGACACAAGTCGGCTAGAGTTGAGCTTAATTTAGTGGCTTCGTTCGTATTTAAGGGTCGATCCGAGAAACATTGTTTGTCGATAAAAGTGTCCTTTTTTTGAAATTTCATCCCAGTAAAAGTTTGACTTCCTTTGCAAATGTTTAGATTTTATTTAAAACAAGATCAGTGATCAGTTTTATGTTGATCAAAGTAATGAGAGTCATTACTTCTAAACAGATTCGTAAAAACAAGCAAAATTTTACGTAAGAAATCAGTGATGACAGGTGGCTGTGACGTTATCTGACAATTGGTCACGTGACCACTGTATCAGAATCTCTAATTGATATCTTGTTACCCACTTTCAAATTATGTCAGATCCGCTTCGGCAGACTGACACATGTCATTTAGAAAAATGTTTCCATCTTTGTAGGAATCATTGTTTTCCAGTAGGTTTCTCTCCTTATCATTGAGTTTCTATGTAAAATTTTGCTGATCTAGTGTCGAAATTGTCGAGTTGTCGAAAAATGGAAAATTTCCACCATTGGGTAACTGGGTTTTTCACGAATTTTCCGACAAATTCATATGCATAAGTCAGAAGATGATTAGAACAATATAAATTTTCCGACAATGTTAGAACAAAATACGTTTCAAAAATTTTGGAATTATTTTCCAAATATCTGGTTTGTTTTTTATGCCATAAAACGTTTTTAGAGTTTCTTTATTAAAGTGTGTATAATATAAACAAAGATTGACAACGAATTCAGCTGTAAAAACCTGACAACCTCGCACAAGACTACCAACCCCACGAAACGTCAAATAAACTTGATTTCCATGTCAAATATAGTTTTGCCAATTAGCTTGGTTATGATTTAAAATTTTTGACGTTATCGTAATTTAGTTTGGTTTTCCGTATATAAAAGTCACTTGACGACCTAGTTGATGAATTTAAATTCAAAAGCATGGTTGTATTTTAACAGTTAACACTTCTAGTGTTATATGCTATACTACTGTCAAATTGGAAAGGTGTCAATATTCTAGATTCAGATCAAGTTTAAGGGACAAAACGAATGCAAAATAATCCAACTTCCGCATAATACAATATATAAATCCTGTATTTCTGACATTATAATGCATCTGACAAAATTGACGTTCTATCAGTCAAAATGACTTGTGAAACAAATTTTCATGTAAAACATTTTAAAAAAGTAATGCAATTTTTTTCTACATTTATTACTTGTGACAACATAATAACACTTTTGAGCAAGTTTATAATAATAATAACTTAACTCCCCAATCGCAGATCTAATTAGACATGCTAGACTAATTTGGCAAGGGTGCCGCTGCCCTTAGAGATAGACTTCATTATCTTCTCCGCACTCCTTATTAAGATAATAGAGTCGAGCATTGAATTATCCAGGTCTTTAATAAGCGAACTGAATTATGCATAATGTGGAAAGCAAATCTTATTATCTTGACTATAACGTTACTAGGCGTAGAGTGGAAATCAAACACAATTGGGCTGACGCCAGAGTCGCAAAACATTCCACTGTTGAAGAAATTGCGTATTTATTTTGTTCAACAAGAAGATTTACGTGCAATTACGAGTACACGTTATGTTCTAAACAGAATGACAGTTTTGTAGAAAAAATTCTTCCAAAGAAGCAACCATTCTTCTTCTTTAGGTGCCGTCTCCGTTTCGAAGATTGGCAATGATGAGGACAATCCTACTCCATCCAAACCATTCCTTAAGGTTCTTCAGCCATGAGTTTCGTTTCTTTCCTATGGATCTCTTTCCTTGAACTTTTCTCTGTATAATGCTTTGTAATATTCGATACCTCTACCCTCATGACATTATAGACTCTCTCCTTATGCATATTTCCACGTTGGTTACTCTTTCCACTTAGGAAATACCCAGTATTCGCCGGTTATGTGTGTGTGTGCATATAGTAAATTTCTTAATCTATAAGTTTTTTTCGGATATCTTGGGAAGTATTCGGAAAATCGAAATTTGGTTGAGCTTTGAACTGCGCAACTTTGCCCCAATTTAAACTTTCTCGTATCTCGTAGATTCCAATGGTGAGGTCTAAGACGAAGGTGGTGAAATTTGTATTACCCAGATTACACATTTTTGTTAATACTAGCCACCAGATTGACTTTGGATAACAAAGTTTCAAGCCTTAATCATTCAGAAATTGTTATTTATAATACTTTCCGCAGCATCTCTTTAATCTGACTTGTTTGAACTAAATACTTTGCTTCAAGGTCTTGGAGTAAATATCTGCTGTATTTAGATACCGAGGACGTAGGAAAACCGTGTCGGTCGTTTATTTCCAGTTTTATTTCATACAGTGCAAGTGCACGTCTGTTAACGGAGCCAACACTGCAAAATCGAGGGCCAGTGCTAATTAAATTTTGGTTTTCGTCCAGTTTGGAGCTGCTTATTGGTTACGAGGAAAATCCAGTACGTCTAATCGGTCGAAGATCTATTTCAGAAAATCAGATTTTAAGGTTAAGTTGGGAAATCGTTATTAGATACTTCAAGAAAACTATCAATTTGATGTTATTACGTAGGACAATCTGTTATTATACCGCATTCTGCAACTAACAAAATGAACTACTGCACAGGAAGGGAACTATGTCAGTAAAGGTCTCTGTGCCAGCCCCGAAATTAAAAATTCGTAAATAACGTACGTCAATGACGTCAAATTTCCATCTCGTTCAGTTCACATGTAATAGAAAAGGAACGACAATCATTACGTCACCGCCACTAACCCTGGGATGGACTTTAGTTTCTTCATTCGTTTAGTAATAAAGAAGATGTAATTTTGGTCTATTTTTGAGTCAAACTATTTTTAGTTCTTATGGCAAAACCCATTAAGATTTGAAGCATAATGATATTTGTTGTTTTTTCTGTAATTAAACCTTTTGGGAACCTGGAAAAATTGTAATATTTAAACCTCCTGTGTATCAAAAAAATTATTTGAAGGAATTATTATTTATTATATTATTATTAATTGAAAAATTAAAATTGATGATGTATGGGTGGAAAATAGTATTTTCTTGAAGAGCATAAAAAAGTGCCTCCAGAAGGTGCAATTGATTTTCCAAAATAATCAATAATAAAGTCGTAAAAAAATAAAATAGAAATTTAACTTTTTTCTGAAATTTGTTTTTGTCGGATATCTCCGAATGTAATGAAAATTTAATTAAAACTTTTTTACCAAATTTTTTTGCAATAAAATGCGCAACTTTGCCTCCATTTAACTAAAACTCTATAAATTATAGTTTCCGAGATAGCAATGCTAATGCATCGAATTTGTAACACCCTGTATAATATTTTGTACTTTCATTTGTTGAATCAGAAACATTTCGACTTTTTTCTATAATTAAGTCTACTTTCCAGATTAATCGACTTATAATTTACAACTCTCTCAGACAAAGTAAGTTTCTTGTAAAATAGTCACACCAAGTCATGTAATTTTGGTTTCGTCTATCATCCATTTTTCGTTTGTTTAGTCAAGTTCCTGTTACTAATGAAAAAGAAAAACACATTTTTACCAAGTGCCATTCGAACACATTTGGAAGTCCCAAAACACAAAAAAAAAACATTATGGAACAGTATTTTGCTGAAACACTTCAAGTCTCTATTGGAAGTTGGCACGATGTTATCTATCCTAAATTGGCTACAATGCTAAGAAAACGTTTTGAATGTTTTTATCCCGGTACAGCTAAAAGATTGCTTTAGCAACGTTTCCGCTTACAGAATTAAGGGAAAAACGTAAGTTTTTCGTTATCCTAAAAAAAATTTGCCATTTTTACTGACATGAACATTATTTAATAATTCTCGTTAAATATAATTAGAGGCAGAAGTGGTTTGCATATTTTAGTTAAAACCCCAACGTTCCACGACTGGAAAATAGCTGAGCTAGAGGATCCGAAATCCCATCCAGGTCAAAAACCTTTATTCGTCGGTCACGTAACATTCTTTGCAACCGAGTTAAGCATAACCCATTTATTTCAGCCGCATGCTTACCTTAAGCTTTGGCATGTTTGCCAGTTTTAAGTGCCGTCGTCAGCAAATTTTTCGTTGTTTTGAAGCTTTCAGCATGGTTTGGAAACAGATGGCTTATTTTAATTTAAGGCCAGGGACACAACTTCATGTAAGTTTAAGATTAGGAGCTTTATGCCGGGAAAAGATAAATTGATATGTGGATAAGTTTGCGCCCCCCTCGAAACAAAAGTAGGGTAGAGCAAAGTACTCAGGAGTGATTTACATGATCGGATCGGGCGCTGTAATCGACCCTGAGGGCTCCCTTGAGACCAACAATATGGTAAACAATGACGCTAATCCATGCAAATTGAGCCTCAGGGTATCAAAGCAAGATAATGAAACTGGCGCCTAATTTATATAGTCGGTAGTTGCATATAAGCCGACAAGTCTCGCATTTTTCTATGCTATAAAGAAAATGTGTGTCGTACACAGTATGATTATGAATAACTGTAGAATGGTAAGACCCAAGGACGGTAAACAGTAAAGGATTGCTCAATCTGCAAGCTAAATAAAGTTCAAGTCGGTTTAAGTTTTAAGAATGTCAGTTAAAAATGTTCAAAACTGTAAGGAAACTCTTGAAATACAATTTAAATTTCAAAATTGCAGCTAAACGTAAAGTGATTGTAATAGGGAAGTTGCAGTATAGGATTAGTTAAAACATGTTAAAGTAATCAGGAGACACATTAAATAAAACTTTAATTTTAGAAATTTTTTTCAACCGAAACTGAAAGTTTAAGCTAAATTTTCTTTAGAATTTAGAAGAATGTCAGTTGAAGGTGGTCAAAATGATCAGACTATGAAAACAACTGCAATTTTAAAACTTCATTGTAATCGAAAAGGTAAGCTGTACAAAGTAAAAAATTAAGGTGGAAATTGGAAGTTTAAAGTTGTCAGAAACTTAAATCCCATTTTTATTTTGAAAAATAGTGCCTCAAATTTTAGATAGTTTACATATTTCAGTATAAAGACTGCTCCACGTATAGAATTTTAATGACTTTTTTATTCTTTTTTTAATTCTCTAAACGTAGCATAAGCAATACTAATTTGACTCACTTAGAGATAAAACAAATATCGTTCTTAGTATCCGCTTCAAAGTCATACATAGAGCAAACAAGCTCCAAGAGTTTAGAGCAAACTTGGAACGGTAACGTAAACTAACTGTAAGTGCCCGTGCAAGATTACACAAGTGAAAATTGCATTTATGCCCCCTCCAGGTAATGATAATCTTCCAAAAGCTCTGCTAAGTTGACACTGGGTCATTTCCTATCTAATTTCTCTCTTGTTGTTTGTTTTCGGAAGGTGTGTGTCGTTTTCGCTAATTACTTTGCGGGTAACTGAAATCGCGGAAGATTTACATGGAAACAAAATACTTAAGATTTTAGTTTAGTTTTCACAAAAGTGCTTGAAACACAAAATCCAAATAGTGTTTTTAGATTTTCATGTAACAAGTAAACTGGCTGACCTAACTTTCTATACTGCTCTAGTCCATCCAGTTAAATCAGATAACTCTGTTAAAGTTTAACCAACCTAAAAGTTGGAACTATCTAAAACATGGTGAAACTTTCACGAACTAGACGAAAATCTAATACAGTAATTTTAAACGCGCTGAAAGCTCAATCTGTAGTAACCCTGACCAGTATTCTACTAAATTGCAGTAATTTACCAGCTGCAAGTCAAGTAATTTCAATTTAGTAAGCTTGTTTATCCCATACTTATCCAAATGAGAGCATTTTGATACCTTTCCAAATTAACACTTGTGAGTGTCTCTCAAATAGCTAATCACTGTTGAAAGTAACTAAAAAATTATTAGAAAAGCTGGCTTAAATTGTAGTTGTCTGTCATTTCAACACATTCTTCCGTACCTCTTGTCCGAAAGTTGTAAACAACTAGCCATCACAATCATTTTACACCTTCTTCTACTGTTTCTTGCAATTTTGGCCAATTAGCCAGCGTATTCTGCCATTTCAACACATTCTTCCGCACTTCTTGTTCGAAAGTTGTAAACAATTAGCCATCACAATCATTTCTACACTTTCTTCTACTGTTCTGTTGCAATTTTGAACAAATAGCCAGCTTAATAATTTCAATACATTCTTCCCCATTTCTCGTTATAAAATGTTAGGCAATTAGCCAGCTCAATCATTTCAACACATTCGTCCGCTCTTCTTTTGAACATTTTGGGTAATTAACTTATTAACTAGCACAGTCATTTCTACACATTATTCCACTCTTCGCTTGAAAACTTTAGACAGTTAGCCAGCACAATCAGTTCAACATATTCTTCTGCACTTCTTGTTAGAAAATTTTAAACAACTTGCCATCGGAATAATTTTTCACCTTCTACTGTTTTACTACTACTACTAATTTTGGAAAATTAGCCAGCGTATTCTTCTGTAGTATTCTGTCATTTCAACACATTCTTCCGCATTTCTTGTCCAACAGTTGTAAACAACTAGCAATCACAATCACTTTTACACCTTCTTCTACTATTCTCTTGCAATTTTGGACAATTAGCCAGCGTATTCTGTCATTTCAACACATTCTTTCGCACCTCTTGTCCGAAAGTTGTAAACAGTTGTTAGTGTGTGTTAGTGTGATTCTGATGGCTAGTTAGTTAGCCATCAGAATCATTTTACACCTTCTTCTACTGTTTCTTGCAATTTTGGGCAATTAGCCAGCGTATTCTGTCATTTCAACACATTCTTCCGCACCTCTTGTCATGAGTTGATTGATGACTCCGTTTGGACGCTAGAGGGCGTTAAAATTCTTTCACCATAAAATCACATATTTTGTGACACTCGTTGCTTTGACCCTAAATTACTCCATTACTTGACAAGGTACGTCAAAATGTCGTTACGTCAAGTCGCAAGCCGCCATTTTAAATTTCCTGTCAAAATATTGACTTGCACCTCATTTTAAAGGAAATTTCACGTAGTTTCAAGAAATGACAGACAAAATGGCGTTCCAGGCCGCCATTTTGAATTTTCTGTCAAAATATTGACTTGCATCTCATTTTAAAAAAAATTTCACGTAGTTTCTAGAAATGACAGACAAAATGGCGTCGCAATCCTTTACTTTTTACCGTTCTTGGTACAGCTTAACTTAAATACGGTTCTGATAAAATGAATCAATCATCTTTAAGTGTAAGATGCAGCAGTTTCTTTATCAATTTGTCTCACTAATGCAACCATTTTTCAGATTTATACTACTTTTCAATTCGTTAAATGGGCAATAAACGTGGCAATGGGACATCTTCTAAATCTCCTTGAAGATTCTATCAGTCTATAATGTATATTGAAATAAAATATGACCCTTTATTCTATGTCGTAATGTTGTAATTGATTAATATTTATAATTGTTTATTTCCGAGTTTCTCTCATTTAATGACTCTGGAAGCTAATAAAGGAAATGCTCTTTTGTCTTAACTGACTCGAGTATCATTGTCACAAAATGAATAATCCAATTAATGGATCCTGCGAAACTTTACGCTCTACTTCTTGAACGCTTTTTGAGCTCTTGCAGCTCCAATTTGTTCAAAACTTTGCACAAACAATTTTTATTTATTTTTCTTTCATTGTTCGTCGCCTTAAGTCTACCGAAACCTGCATGCGACTAATACCTCTAAACTGGTGCCATGTTTTATTCAAATCCGCAATTTTTCTGCAAACTTCTGAATAAAAAGTAAGCTCCACGTGCATTCTCCAGCGCCATTATTTGCATTTCGTCTTTTAGGCGACAGCAATTTACTTCGGGGCGAATTTATTTCATTTTGTTATGCTAATGCTCAAATTGGCCGGATGCTATAAAATATCTTTTTTACATGATTTAAGGCGAATTTTCATATACCATAAATCGAACAAAATTAGGGTAACTTGAATTGTTGTTAACAAGTACATAAATGATAAATTCATAGAGGATAAATTGGCAGTAATTTTGGATTTAAGTATAGTATAGTACAATTACGCCACTAATACAGAGTGGCACAGCGTAACTATTCCTAATAATAGTATAATACCACATTAAAAATCTATAACTTATAAATCTGTAACTAAAGTGCTTTTTTTCTACTTATTTCACCTAATTTAAGATCTTTTGGTATAAATATGTCCTTTGCTGTGCATTGGAACCGTCCTGGAACAAAATAAAAAAATTGCCAAAATTGCACTTTTTGTAAAAGTAGCATATTTTTTGACACTTGTTGCTTTGACCATAAATTACTCCCTTACTTGACAAGTTACGTCAAAATGTCATAGAAAACAAAAGATAGAGCAGATTTCAAGCTTTCTAAAAATATCCCCACATGAGTTGATTGATAACACCGTTTGGCCGTTAGAGGGCGTCAAATTTCCTTTACCATAATATCACATATTATATTGTAAATATTTTTTAGTCAGATTTCATGTATCTCTTAAACCGGCCGAGTTCCTAGCAAAGAAATGCTTAAAATGTTAAATTTTAGGTCTAACTCTGTTAGTTTTTGAGATATCAAAAAACCGACTGCACCAGCGTCTTTTCAGGGAAATTTTAACATAAAATGACACCGAGACGTCAACTGTAACTTGACAAATAAAAAAGTTGTATTTTTTGACGGTTCCAGGCCGCCATTTTGAATTTTCTGTCAAAATATTGACTTGCACCTCATTCTGAAGGAAATTTCACCTAGTTTCAAGAAATGAGAGACAAAATGGCGTTCAAGGCCTCCATTTTGAATTTCCTGTCAAAATATGGACTTGCACCTCATTGTAAAGGAACTTTCACGTAGTTTCAATAATGACAGACAAAATGGCGTCCCATGCAGCCATTTTGAATTTCCTGTCAAAATATTGACTTGCACCTCATTTTAAAGCAAGTTTCACGTAGTTTCAAGAAATGACAGACAAAATGGAATCGCGGGCCGCGATTTTGCATTTTCTGTCAAAATATTGACTTGCACCTCATTCTGAAGAAAATTTCACCTAGTTTCAAGAAATGAGAGACAAAATGGCGTTCCAGGCCGCCATTTTGAATTTTCTGTCAAAATATTGACTTGCACCTCATTCTGAAGGAAATTTCACCTAGCTTCAGGAAATGAGAGACAAAATGGCGTTCAAGGCCTCCATTTTGAATTTCCTGTCAAAATATTGACTTGCACCTCATTGTAAAGGAAATTTCACGTAGTTTCAATAATGACAGACAAAATGGCGTCCCATGCAGCCATTTTGAATTTCCTGTCAAAATATTGACTTGCACCTCATTGTAAAGGAAATTTCACGTAGTTTCAAGAAATGACAGACAAAATGGCATCGCGGGCCGCGATTTTGCATTTTCTGTCAAAATAAATGACAGACAAAATGGCGTCGCAGACTAATAATAAGTATTGAAAGTATCGTTTTGTAACGCTTACAGAAATTTTCATAAATTTAAGGCACACTCCTTAAAATAAAATTGATACTTTTTTGTATAAAATTGCAACAACAAACAACATTTTACCTACATACTACATAGGATTTGTATTTTTGCAATATTCCAGACTTTTTAGATACCCGATATAACCGATTTTTAATATTTAATAGAAAATATGCTTCCAATTATTATTGGAAAAACAAACATTTTTCTGACTTGTTGAACAACAATTGATAACCCGAAAACAACAGTTCCGTTTAAAACATTAACAAGAGTTATAGAGTTAGAACACATTTTTTTTAAATCGAAAACTGCCAACAAAATTTTACCCGAAATCGACATTACGGTCACGTGAATACATTTTTGCCCCCACGATAAAAATGAATAATTGACATGGAAATTTTTTTACTATTTTGTGCCAGTGCTTTTTAATTGTATTATCCCTACACAATACCCCCAGGTTACCGCAACAAATTTCACGTTAATACTATTACCTCTTTTAGTTTTGTGGCAGGAATTTAATAGTCAGGTAAATAATAAACTCATTTAATAAATAACTAAAATTGTACAATTCCAGCTATTCCGTGATTATATATTCGGTTTGGCCTGGTGTTCCTGTTTAACAATTCAGGCATTTGAATGATGCACCGCATGCCATTTTGCCACCGACTTTAATTAAATTGCATAAGCCGAGGTCCATATCCAGGTTTTTACAGGGTGTCCCAATAAACCGTACACTATAAATTATTTTCAGGTTTCTATAAATCCACCGCTGGAGGGCGCTGCTATACCACTAAAATGAAAAATACCCGCAAACTAAACTTAAATAAAATTTAACTTTTCAAAATTACTAAATTAAATTTTTCAAGTGTCTTAAAACTTCCCAGAGTAACCAGAGTTGTTTTAAAATTCCAAAGGCCTCTAAGACCATTTTTAAAGTTTCATAGACCTTTAAATGATTTTGAGAAGTTTTTAAAAAGTGCCAGAGGCCTCTACAACTGTTTTAAATCTTCCCAGACTTGTTTTAAATGGTCAGAGACGTCTATAGGACCATTTTGAATCTGCCAGAGACCCCTAAGTGCTACTGACAACCCTCTAAAAAGTGCCAGAGGCCTCTACAAGTAACATAAACTTTCCCAGAATTGTTTTTGTTTTAAACCATTTTGTCAGAAAAATGGTGTTGACAACTTTCTAGAAAGTGCCAGAGGCCTTACAACTGTCTTAAACATTCCCAAAACTGTTTTTAATTGTCAGAGGCCTCTAGGACCAGTTTGAAAGTTCCATAAACCTCTAAATGCTATTGAGAACTTTCTAAAAAGTGCCAGAGGCCTCTACAACTGTCTTAAATCTTCCCAGACTTGTTTTAAATGGTCAGAGACGTCTAGGACCATTTTGAATCTGCCAGGGACCATTTTGAATCTACCAGAGACCCCTAAGTACTACTGACAACCCTCTAAAAAGTGCCAGAGGCCTCTACAAGTAGCATAAACTTTCCCAGAGTTGTTTTAAAATGTCAGAAACCTCTAGAACCATTTTGAAAGTTCCATAGACCTGAAAAATGGTGTTGACAACTTTCTAGAAAGTGCCAGAGGCCTTACAACTGTCTTAAACATTCCCAAAACTGTTTTTAATTGTCAGAGGCCTCTAGGACCAGTTTGAAAGTTCCATAAACCTCTAAATGCTATTGGGAACTTTCTAAAAAGTTCCAGAGGCCTCTACAACTGCCTTAAATCTTCCTAGACTTGTTTTAAATGGTCATAGACTTCTAAGTGCTACTGACAACCCTATTAAAAAGTGTCAGAGGGGTCTACAAGTGTCTGAAACTTTCCCAGAACTGTTTTTAATTGTCAGAGGCCTCTAGGACCATTTTGAAAATTCCGTACCTCTAAATGCTATTTAGAACTTTCTAAAAAGTGCCAGAGGCTTCTACAACTGTCTTAAACTTTCCCAGAACTAGTTTAAATTGTCAGAGACGTCTAAGACCGTTTTAAATGTGCTAAAGACCTCTAAATGCTAGTGAGAATTTTTTGAAAAGTTCCAGAGCTTTCTAAAATTGTCATAAACTTTCCCAGAAGTCATTCAGATGGCTTCCAGGACCATACTGAAAGTTCCATAAACCTCTAAATGCTATTGAGACTCTTCTAAAAAGTGCTAGAGGCCTCTACAAGTGTCCTGCTAGAGGCCTCTATTTTTGAAGTGTAGACCTCTAAAAGCTGAAAATCTTCAAAGCCCTCTACAATTTTCACAGAAATGTTTTAAATTGTCCGAGGCCAGACTAGCCTAGAGGCAGAGGCCTCTAGGACCGTTTTGAATGTGCCAAAGACCTCTAAATTCTACCGAAAATTTTCTAATAAGTTCCAGAGCTCTCTATAGCTGTCCTAAACTTTCCCTGAACTGTTTTAAGTTGTCAAAAGAGTCTAGATATATTAAGATAGGTTCAGTGGCTTCTAAATGCTACTGACAACCTTCTAAAAATAGCCAGAAGCTTCTGCATGTTCTACACCTTCTAGGAATTGTTTATTTTTTGGTATACAAATATTTTTTTTTAAATAAATAAATATTGATTGGGTGTTCATATAATTTATTGTATACCCCTACCTTAAGTTATAACCTTAAACTATAATCATTTTGACACTCAGTCCATATTTCATTTAATCACCGACATACGTTTTTTTCTGGACTATAGCAAAATGTACGTATATGTACATCGTATTTCTACTATACCATTCGATTTAAATTCTCAGTGTTTTCTGAAAAAAAGTTTTTACTGATTTAGAAAGCTGAAATAATTTCCAGCATTTTCTCGTGTTTTTTTCCCAAAGCGCTACAATTTATAGTTAAAAAAAAAACAGCCGCATTGGGACACCCTGTGCTACTTTTTTTCTATCTATTACCGTTTTCTCTGTAACCCCCTGTACAATTTTAAGGCTAGAAAACTCGATCCTGGACTGAGTCTAGAACAGTTTCGGCGAATTCGAAGAAACCCTGATTTGAAAAATACATCTTTAATTCGATTTCAGTAATTCCGTTGCCGCTTCAGCTCCAGTCATTAAAATTAAAGCCATGAAGCGGTGCGGGCTGGAAAAGACCCGGTTTTGCTACACTTTAGAAATGGTTCGATTAAATTATCGAAGGCGAGATTGAGTGAATGTTTCTACGATGAAAATCCTATTTGTTAGCAGTTCCAAGAGAGTGATTTATCGCTCAGATGTACGAGTTGCTTACGTTACTATAAAGAACGTTTCAATAAGCAAATGGATTCATTCTAGACTGTACATATAGAAGTAAGTTGCATAGCGTTAAGTCTGGAAATCTAGACGTCCAATGTATAGGTCAATGTAAAAATCAGGCTATAGTTTCTCAAAGTTGAATATTTTGTATTCACTATTATTGTTTTTTTTTTGCAGGTAGTTCCTTGAAACATAATTAGTATAAGTCTTAATTTTCTCATGCGGCTGTAACAATAAACCTAATTTAATTTTAAATTAAAAGTTTTGAAATGTCTTGTCTAGTCAGCTTTTTCGAGAAAAAAATTATTTTTATTATTTGGGTCGACTTGTCCTAGACTATTTGAATTTTAAGTATGTTGTGATTAAGAGTTGACTTTACTTATATTGAAACTACCTTATTTTAAGTACTTACGCCATAAGAACAGCCAATCACATTTAATTGATATCATTAGGAAATCCAGAGTTACAGCAGGGCTACATTGACTTATAATTTTCCCAGCAAGCAGGTTATAAATAAAATGTATAAGGTTTTACCAACACACACAACACTAATAAAGCGACAATATGAACTGATCTGGACCGCACCAACCTATTTTTATAATCACCTCACTATTAGGTACTATACACTTTCAAAGCAATGTCACCATTAACTTCCTCAAAGTACGGAACTGATCGCGATCGCGTGTTAATTTCCCAAAAATGGGAGAGAGTAACGGACGCGTCCGCACAACGTAGAGCAGAAACACCAACTGGCATCCAGTCTCCCGTATCCAGAAACGTAGAGTTTTCCTGGATTAAATCCCGATGCGCCACGGCTGGCACAGAGTCTATCGTTGGCACAGACCCGCAACAAGATTTATGTTTATGTTGCCGATGGGAAATGGTGTATGCCGGGGCATTTTTGACGAGACGTCTCGTTTGTTGTATAATGATGAAGAGAAGGGTTTGATTGGGGAAGGTTCACAAAAGGTCTGAGAACAACAATTTTTTTGAAAGTCAACAAACCTAAAATGGTAGAACATATACTGTATAGATCACTGGGATCCCTGTAAAAGATCCTGATATTGACCATATTATATTATTCAACGAGCAAGCAACTATAACCCAGGAAGTTGAAGCGACACGAGCCGAAGGCGAGTGTTGTAAATCATTGAGTAAGTAATATATCCTCACTAATAATCTCCCCACTTCTCTTCAATTTATATTCTGAAGCCCTAGAAGAACGCAACGTGGGCGTTAAGGTGAATGGTGTATGGGTCAACAATATTCGTTATGCGGACGACACAGTTCTAATTGCAGATAACATGGAGGATTTGCGGGATATGCCTTGGGACTGTCGGGGAATGCAGTAAGAACATGAGCCTCAATATCAACCCCAAGAAGACTAAATTCATGATAATTACTCGAAAGCCACAAGAATTTCAAAACTCAAGCCTACACAGAAATCAAATGCCGGATTGAAAATGCCCACAGTGCGTTCATGAAATTCAAAAAAGTGGTCACCAATACTGATTTCGATCTTGGCTTGAGAATTAGATTTGTCAAATGCTATGTCTGGAAAAACAGCAAAACTGTATGGCATCTTGGACACTGAAGGTTAGCACTCTATAGCTATTTAACAAGAAAGCAGTTGAAAAGAGAAAGCGAAAGCGAGAGATTGGTATGAAAGTAGATTTGGTAGGAAAAGTCTCCTACCAAAGGGACAAGAGGTGTCCGTACATGGAATTTGTTCTAAATTTAATGTTCTTTTATTACAAACCATAAAACACCAATGGATCCATTTAAAAAAACGAACTTCTGGCAGTTTTTTTATCTGTCCGACTAAAATTGACCACTCTGTAGGTGGACAAAAGGTCACATCAGCAAACCTTTCAGGACTTGAGAATTTAATTGTTTAGACCAACGTTTTGCTGACAAATTCACAATTTTTATAAAATATCTAAGAAACGGTGCAAGATAGGTATAAGGAAGTATTAACATTAATTACTAGCCTTCTTGCGAGGAATTCCAAAATGAGATTAAAAACAGGGTGTTCCATTTGAAAATCAAAAGTTGGTGTTCTTTCTGACTGATCTGGCAAGTCCAAAATATTTTGGAAAGGAGAGTTTGGACCCAACCTAGGCTACACTCCAAATTGCAGTGAAAAATATTGAGTTGTTCTCTAGATACTTCTAATATACGTGAATCACCCTGTATACGTCCTCTTCAGCTCAGTTTACATGACAATTTATTGATTTTAAAGTTGTTGTCTACGTTTACTTCGCAACTAAGTCAATAAAACTCTAAAACACTATATTTTTGGAACTAATATGTTCCTGTCAGTTTTATAAACGTTTAATCTTAATAACAATATAATCTAATTGTTCAAATACTCTTACACCACTTTGTAAAATTATAACAATGTTATCAATGTAAATAACGACAAATTTAAAAATTAGATTTACTTTAGAGTTTGCAAACATTTTTTGTAATAAATTAATAAGTGATTAAATAATGACAAATAACTAAATTTCTGTTATTCAACCTAAAATCTTGGTAAACAATGCTGAGCTTTAATTAAAACATTACCCACCCTAATAATAGTGAGTCGACATGTTTGTGATTGTTAAAAAAAGCTGCTTTTTCTTGCCCAATCACAAACTACAAACAATGCTGAAATTTACCCAAATGTGGACTTACCATTAGATGTAATAATACCCAAAGGTTTAGCAAAATAAATAAATAAAGCAGTCCATAAAAAATCTGTATATTTTCCACACTTTAAATTTAAAAACAGTTGCCGTATAATAATAAAAATATGTCTGCAAAAAAAAGGAAAATTGAAAATATTCTTTACACTGTCTTAAACTAAAGTATTGTTTGCTTCTCAACATGGGGAGCACAATGCCTATGTTACATAAAATATCTTATAATCATTCATTCATATGTTCAAATATAATAATAATAAAGCAATTGAATATTTATATTGACTTCCCCTTTTATTCCACAATCTTCTTAGGACCAGTATTTTCACCTCCAGAAAAATTTATTTGGAAGTGAAAGTATTGTTGCTAAATTATGAAAAGGCTGTAATTAAAATAAAATGTACACAGAATGTCCCATTGAAAATTAATTAGTAAAGTTTTAGAGAATATTCAGGTGTGTAGTAATAAAAAAAAAGTAACAGAATACCATCCTTTATAGACAATAATAATTTTAAATTACTAATTTTCAAATCAATGTTTTTATTCTTCAAAGCAAATTTGGGACTCCCTGTGTTATTTAAGTTTCTTAATCATAAAAAAAAAACCAAATAACCATTCTCTGAGCAGTGACATATTAATAATGTACATACATTACATCATTAAAATTGAGGTCCTAACATCATTTAAAGTGGTAACAAAAATGAAAAAAGAAAAAATATATTCACCAAAAACTTAGCATAGACTCTCTTCATACAATCCATTCTATTGCCTATAAAAATTCAACTTGCAATAATATTATCTAACTTGGGTATTTGACCTACTGTAGTTTAATTGCATAATTGTTCTGCCATGTGATCATTGAGTGTCAAAGATGAAAAATATAGTTAAAAGTGTAGAGTCATCCAGCTTTAGAGATAAAATATTTTATAGTTTCCTGTACAAGTTTGTGTAGGTACAATACCCATTTACATACAACAATTCAGCAGGCCAGAAGAGTCAATTGCACCTTAACAATCCACAATCATTAATTAATCACACCAATGTATTTTTTTTTTTTAATTAGTTTGTAACAGAACTGCACAGCAATAACTACTACTTTAAAAGTACATTTAAGACCCTTAATGAGTTAATTAAACCATATAAAATTATAAAAAGGAGTTTTCTATGTATCACAAATTGGGGTGGCAAAAACTGAACTGGACATTAACAACATTTTGTGCTAGTTAAAGTAACACAAATCCATTCACTCTTCAAACCTCACCTGCTGAAAACTAAGGCATATTATTCCCGTTTAATGGCTTGTGGTGCTTCTGCAAGCCCTTTCACTTTAAGTCTATCTGCAGTCTTTAAGAAGGCAGGCAGTTGTTCTTGACTAACATTCACCTCTCCTGCGTACATAAATTCTAATATTGCTTGAAGGTGGCTGTAGGCCACATCTTTTAATATAATTATTGGGTGTTTTGAAGGGTTTTCCTAAAAAAAAAAACATGTTTTACCCTACAGCTGTTGCATTTATATGGACAGCTCACCTCCAACAGGCTTTTGAAATAGGGGCTACACGCTGATAAGACCATTTTATGGGCTTTGCAGGTTTGGCCCTCACAAGCCAGAGTAACATCGGTAAAACTTTTTTCATCCCTCAGATGTCGGAAGGATGATACCATATTGCTTTGAAAATCGTTCCATTTCAGGAAAAACTGTTGCTGGTCGGCCATTGTATGTTTTATTGGGTAATCTAAGAAAAAAATCAAACTTCTTCAGATGCTGACAATACACTTATTTTTGGCTTCTTTCTTTCAGGTCATATCATAACCCCCAATTTGATTTCACTATAGCTGTAATAATGTTTACTTGATATACTTACTTTGTTACGTGAGTTTAATGCCAAACTAACAAATTTAGACTTGATGTGTTAAATAAAAAGCCAAATTCATAAATTTGTAAAAGAAAGCATTCCAAAAACAACACAACCATATGTCAACAACAAATCCTACTGACATTAGTGACATTTGACAGGACAACATTTTTTGCCAGATGACACCAAAATTAAAAGTGATGTGTTCTAGTATTCATACATTAATCGATATAGTCCTCAAACAACCCAGAATCCGTTTTTTGGTTGGAACAGGTTTCACAAATTTTCGTGAATAAAAAATAGTTTAAGATCACTTGCTGTATAAATAACTATTACTTTATCGTACTCAACGTCGATAGTTTATTTTATACAAACTCATTCTTCGTTACACGAATCGATCAATAGCTTGTACCCTCTAAGTACATCACTATTCATAGATGCTTAGGTGGCTTTTTGAACTTTCAAGGTTACAGGAAAAGAATTTTTTTCAAAATACAATAAATTGCAAACGTCTTCAATTAAGTTTTAATGAAGAATAACAAAAACAAAAAGTGTTTCATTGTAAAAGAAATAATTTAAATAATAAATTCAATGTTTTTACAGTTTTAGTGATTGGTAACTTATTGATGATGGACCCAAAAAATGAAAACTCAAAAAGGTAAACACTGAATTCACACCCATACAGTATGATAAAGAAAAATAATTTTTATGATACCAGCTTGAGAAACCTCTTCTTTGGAATAATATGTCTATTAACTGTTTGCACCCGGTTCTACAAAATTACAGAACCAGACCATGTTTGGTATGTATTTACTTTTGAAACCATTTCATTTTAGTTATAAAAAAAAACTTTTAGTTGGGATGAGACCCATTTTGGAAAAATGGGCAGCTGGTACATAAACCGTACATTTTTTTTTGATGTTCACCCTCCCTTAGGAAAGGTTTGTATCTACTTAATATTGAAAATCACTTTAAATGTTGTGCAGATGTTGATAGGTCTTTCAGGCTACTTAACTGGTTATGATGGTACTTTTCCTTTTGACAAACCTGGGGATAAGTATGGCAATACCAGTTATGTGGGCATGAGGACTTTCTGTGCTGCTTTGGGTGCTTCAATTGTGCCTGCAGCATTTATGATTGTAGACCAAATGACTGGAAGCCCCACAGCAGCTTTATTTGCTTCTGCTTTAATTTTGTTTGGTATTTATTTTTGTTTTTAGGAGAGTTTTTAAGTTAAACCTTTTTTTCAGATGTTGGTTTGATAACTTTAACTCAGTACATATTGTTAGATCCATTGTTGCTGTGTTTTATGATGGGTTCTTTATTAGGAGCTGTAAAAGTATCTTACAATAGTTCAAAAGAAGAGGAATTTACATGGAAATGGTGGTTTTGGCTTGTATTTACAGGCACAATGCTTGCCTGCTGTTCTTCTGTAAAATTTGTTGGTCTTTTTGTAGTGCTTTTAGTAGGGCTGATTACCATTTCAGACTTGTGGGATATTCTGGGTGATATGAGTAGACCAGTGGTAAGTAATCATTTATTTATTTATTAAGTTTATGTTACATTTAATACTACTCCAGCAGAGACATTTTTTGATTTTGAAGCCTTTTTATCTTTTAAATAATTCCCTAGTGCAATACCACAAAATATTATAAACCCAACCCAAGTGTTGGAGATAAATTTCTTAGAACAATCAGTTGGGTTGTGGATATTTACAGTACTAATTTGATGGGCAAGATGTGCAGTTACAAGTGCAATTGCACTGTAATAAGGCCATGTTTGTGAATTCATTACTCCTGAAATTACTAATGAACTAGTCATTACTACAGAAAAAGCACTTAACCACAATTTAGTATCTTCATTAAACTTAATCGCAGTTGATTTAATACCAATTTGAAGGTCATCAACCTTATCCTGATGAGCATAAATAGTATCATAGATTATAGTCCAACAAACCCCAGCAAAATACATGGGTAAACAAATAAAAGGATCTACATAACCATAAATAGCACTATATCCTAGTAAAGCACCCCAATTAAATGTAAACCCTAAAACTAATTGGGGCCAATAGGTGACACGTTTCATTAAAGGGTAGGAAATGACTAGACCCAAGGAACTCGCACCTAAAACTATGCTATACCAATTTAGTTGAAGAAGTACCGCCAAACCCAAACTTAACTGACATCCTAAAAACATCACAGCTTGATTCATACTTATATCACCATTCACTAAGGGCCGATCTCTAGTTCTTTCTACTTTGGCATCAATATCGCGGTCCCACATGTCATTTATTGTACACCCAGCACCGCGCATTATTAATGCACCAGTCCCAAACAGCCAGAGTAGGTAAGGATCTGGAATGCATCCCGGGGTGGCGGCCGAGGCTATGCCCCAACTACACGGCCAAAACAAAAGCCATGAGCCCACAGGCCGGTCCAGTCGCATCAGCTTTAAATAGGGCTGGACAGTTTTAGGAGCACTGTTAACTAATTTTGCAGCTAACTTTTCTTTGGGTCTCGGTGTTATTTCTTCAGTTTTGAGAGAAGCCGCAGCCGATGTAAACTTAATTCGATGAAAATGTAGGTAATGGGCCTTTAATTCAGGATTCCTAACCCCATTCTTCAGTACACCTTCCTTCCATATCCGAATATAGTTGATTTGTCGCAAATATCGTATAGTAAACATTGTTACTAGGTTTCGGGTTTGTGTAGATCATTTTCTATTCCACAATCATTTTTAAGATAGACGCTTTTTTGAAAAAGCTGCTTTTTGGTGTTTAATTTGACAAAATTTCATAATAAATTGAGGTTATGATATGGCATTGTGAACAGCGTTGCCAAGTCAAAATATTTAATGGCGGTAGAATAATCAGTCAA
The DNA here is from genome assembly GCA_018691245.2 of Ips nitidus. Lineage (NCBI taxonomy): Eukaryota > Metazoa > Arthropoda > Insecta > Coleoptera > Curculionidae > Ips > Ips nitidus. Next base: position 7,174,807 of record CM042794.1, read on the forward strand.
AAAACGGTACAGCAAAACAAATTCATTCATTTTACATTATTATACAGGGTGTCTTTTAATAGTTGTCAAAAATTTTAATCATCAATCTTGCTATAAAATCTTTACTTAAAAATACAGATTTTTCATTTTTTCAATTATAATTGTTTTTTAAGTTTTGACATTAGTGACAGATATCACGTGGTTTTAAAGGATAATTTAGTTAGGCAGTCACGTGACCATTGTCAGAAATCAAAAACACTCTATATCAAATACTGCAAGAAAACTTTTAAATCCTGATTTTTGCAACTTTTGAGCATGGTTTGACAGTTTTGACGTTAGTGACAGTTGTCACGTGATTATAGAACACTATTTAGTTAGACGGTCACGTGACAATTGTCAAAATAACTGTCATAAATCTCAGAAACACGTTTTATATCAAATACTGCAAGAAAACGTTTATAAATCTTGATTTTTTCAACTTTTGAGCATGGTTTGACAGTTTTGACGTTAGTGACAGTTGTTTTTCAGAAACACGTTTTATATCAACGTTTTTGAGCAGAGTTTGACAGTTTTGACGTTAGTGACAGTTGTCACGTGATTTCAGAAGACTATTTAGCTAGACTATGAAGTGACAATTGTCAAAATAACTGACATAAATCTCAGAAACACGTTTTATATCAAATACTGCAAGAAAACGTTTTGAAATCCTGATTTTTGCAACTTTTGAGCATGGTTTGACAGTTTTGACGTTAGTGACAGTTGTCACGTGATTGTAGAACACTATTTAGTTAGACGGTCACGTGACAATTGGCAAAATAACTGTCATAAATCTCAAAAACACGTTTTATATCAAATACTGCAAGAAAACGTTCCTAAACCCTGATTTTTCCAACTCTAGAGCATGGTTTGACAGTTTTGACGTTATTGACAGTTGTCACGTGATTTCAAAAGACTATTTAGCTAGACCATAAAGTGACAATTGTCAAAATAACTGTTAAATCTCGGAAAATTGTCTTGTTTCGAAAACTGTGTTAAAATGTAATTCTTGCAAATTCTAGTAAAATTTTGACAATACTGACAGACATCACGTGGCTTTAGAGAATGATTTGGAGTAAGAAAATGACTGTTTTACGCGCATTTTTAGAATCTTTTTTAAATTTCCTATTCAATAAACTGAAAAAGTATATGAAAAGTTTCACAACCAACAAAATGGCAATAAGGTAATTAAAAACGGTAGATTTTATACAAAAAACCGGAGAACGGTAGAAGAACTACAAAAACGGTAGATCTGGCAACATTGAGTGTGAATATGTGATGTAATTGTTTGTGTTTGTCCATGTCGTCTGTCAGATCTGCCCATTACTAATAGGAATGAGGAAACCCGCATCGATATTTACTAGACGATAATTTATAGTCGTTTACTTATGAATGACATAATTACTCTGCGCACTGTTTAAAAAAAAATATACTGGGTGGCCAAAGAAGTGGAGTGGTGTTAGAAACTATTCCTAGCAGGAATTTGGCAAAAAAAATCTATTTTTCAATATAATGCCTAGATTTTTCGGAATTTTCACTTTTATTGGTAATGTACTAACCGAAGAACTTATTTTATTATCCTTCCTATTCATGCTAAGCTAGACTGTTGATGATATTGTTGAGATTAAACTCAAATTAAAATTTTTATTATAGCTTTTTATGTACCGAGGGCGTCAGAGAAAACATAATGACAGGGACAAGTTTCGGCCTGATGGACATTATACTCTCCCAAACGCTTGTGGTGCATACGCATACAATGTTTTATGTTTCACCTAATTCAGCAATCATTTACTGTTTCTGGCATTAAAAAGTAAGGTATACCTTTACCGGTGTCTTGTTTGGTGTTTATTTTACCTGAATGATGTGACTTTGATAGTCCTGTCAGTCAGTGAAAATGGCAAAAGCTAGACGAAATTTTAGGAAATATAAAAGAAAATGCAGCAAAAGCTAACAGCAGTTTCGGCCTTTAGGACATAAATAGCTATAATATTAGCCGCTCAATGTAATATTAACTTTCTGTAAAGGTTAAACTCATTTATATGTATATTTTTTGTATTTTATATTACTGTTCTTAATAGGTGACTGTTTGAAATAATTTAATTTTGGCCTCTAAAATATTTTGCAACCATTTCTCCTGAAAATCACTCAATCCAGGTCGATGTACTAGCCGATAGTTTTCATACTGGTAACTCACGTCCACAAAACAATACGCAGGTTTGGTATTAAACACTTCAATTTGAAAGAATATGCTGGCAGTGGCTTGCGCTATTGGATATTTCCACGTAGGTAAACTGTATATGGCTTGGTACTTATGCAGTGCAGACATTTTAGTTTCTCTGACTCCTTGGTAGTATATGACGTACATCCAATCTTCACTGGTTTCGAATGAAGCGAGATATTCATCGATAGCGTAGGCTCCAAGTTCGAGGGTAAACTCCGAAATAGTAGGCCAAATAACTGTGTTGTTTTTAGTTTCTATATAGGAGAATCCTTGGGAATCTTTTGAGGAAAACGCCATTACATCTTTAGCTTGGGTTAAACTTAACTTGGAGTAGATTTCTTTAAAGGTACTTTCGGATATTTCAATTACTGTATTGACCAATATTTTTGCTAATTGTAGAGCGTTTGTGTAAGCTTCACAATCATAGCTGCTGGTAGTATGTGAGGAACTTTCCGTCTCCGGTTCATAATTTATACGTAGTCCTTTACCTGTTCTGTATTGGTAAATGTCCGATGCAGACGATAGTACTACAGTCTGGGAGTTGCTTATTGTTGCTCCGTTTTTCAGGTCGTCATTTTCGTATAGTTTCACGACATCCGTTTCTTCGAAATATATTTGACGTTCATCAGTAGAGGGCCGTTGGTCTTCAGCAAAAGTTTCCATATTATCTTAAGTTAACAAAAAAATGTACTATTTATATGACTTATACGTCCCATTGACATTTTTTTACATAGTTAGGGTTATGGTAAGTCCTCATGTGCAGCATGTGCGTTAACCTAACTGTTCGTGTTTTGTGATTGGTCAATAAAAGCAAAGGAAGGAAGCTGAAAGCTGCTTTTTTTGACCAGTCGCAAAGTAACTACTGTGCTGATCTTTTACGCAAAGGCTCTAGACATGGTAGACTTAGCATTAAACTGGATGTGAATGTTTTTTTTGAGTTTTGTACAACTAAAGACTTATACAACTAACTTAAGCAAGTTGAAATAGTTGTAGCATTTGATTTATGATTCTTATCTGTTTCAGATTGATACAGTGCGACATTTGTTTGCCAGAGCTGTCTGCTTAATACTGCTGCCAATTTGCTTATACATATCCTTCTTCTATATCCATCTGACGGTTCTCAATAGAAGGTAATCAAAACACGATATTTATATGAATGACACTTTTCCATATTTTTTATTTTATTTTCTTAAAAATAAGGTCGGTTAGCACAAGCCCTCAACTTTTTTGTAGCTTTGTTTTTTTTTATAACAACAGTCTCCTGCTGCTAAGGTCATATCTCAGTGAACGTGTTCAGGTGTTTGAGTGGGAGGGGAGGAGTCATCTGAGAGTTTAGTTTTTGACCAGTCACAAACACCCACTAGTCAGTTGACTAGTCTGAGAGACATGACAGTTCCTCAAAGCTCTATATTGGGACCAGTACTATTTTTTATTTTTATAAACGATCTATCACAAGTACACCTTCTTTGCGGATGACACAGGATGATGCTGGTGGCACGCTCGGAGGATGAATGTTAGTTTAACAGCAACAGGCTACTGCTGAATGATTTTTACACTTAAAAATGGTAATGTGGAGAACCCTGTTAATGTCAGATTCCTGGGGGTTTCCATGGGCTCTAGGCTCAAATAAGATTTTCAAATAAATGAGATTTCTGGTAAGCTAGGAAGCACCTCCACCAGGAGAGTTGAGGGGATCTGTCTCTGAGAAGACTATGATGACGGCTTATTTTGCAACGCAAGATCATCAGAATAATAACACGTCTGAGTTACAGGGATGACTGTAGGGTGTTTTGGCTCTCCCAGGGTATACTGAAAACTTAGTGTATGTGAGAAAGTTAGAATCAAGTAAATCACAATATTTTGCAGCCAAATTGTATAACAAAGTGCTTTTAAGTATAAGAAGACTACATATAATTTAAAATAAAATAAAAAGCGTATTGTGTTGTAATGTAGTGTTCAGTGTGGAAGAATTTCTTAATTTTAGGGATGAACATTATAAATGATTGAAATACGAGTCTTGCTTCTCTTTGTTCATATGTGTTGTTTGAGTGGGAGATTTAGTGTAATTTTAATTGTCTTTTTAAGTACTTGTACAAATACTGAATAGGGTAATGTACCAATAAATCTATCTATGATATTTTATTGCCACCGTATAAGAGTTTTATCAACAATATGATTTTTATTTCATTTTTCACTGTTACCTACTCCTACATATTTTACTCTGATTTTCCCATAGTTATTAACGATTTAATCATATTTTTTTTGTTGCATACTGATCATTTTTAACTTCTGTCATTTAGTGGAAATGGAGACGGTTTCTACAGTTCCGCTTTCCAATCACAACTAATCGGAAATAGTCTCTACAACGCCAGTATGCCGCGACAAGTCGCTTATGGGGCGATAATTACACTAAAAAATCAAAGAACTGGAGGAGGATATTTGCATTCCCATTTTCATTTATATCCCGAAGGGGTTGGTGCAAGACAACAACAGGTAATGTTAAAACAATAAATTTGTCAGATTTTTTTACTATAAACTTCAAGTAAGTGGCAAGTATGACTATGGTAGGTTTTCTTGTACAAATTTAAGTTTTCTTTCTAAATCAACTATCAGAGAGCCACGTAAATACTAATGCAAAACCGTTTAGTTGAGCCTCCATACTTATTTATAGAAGAGGTGTGAACTGTTTTAACTAACAGTAACATTTATGCAGAGATTTGGAAGTTGTAACTTGGTAGATCAATATAATTTCAATCTTGGAGATAATCAACCAATCGGGTTAAATCGACAATTACAAGTTCCTAATTTTGAGTATAAATTTGTTTTATTTTTTGCTTACCTATTTGATTGATCGTTGTGTTAAAGTCGCTCATACAACTGCCAAGTTATGCTTTTTTACTTTATGGGTAGATAATGGGGATTAAAGGACTGCAGTAGATTAGATTTTTTTTCTGTTACGTTTTGACTCAAGACATTTTGTGGATTACACCAATATTTCATTGAACGAAACGTAAAGATGGTCACATATTATTGTTGTTTGTTTCCTATTCTTTAAAATGTCACATTTCATCATTAGTTTTTATACCAATAGCCTTACTGATAAATGATTTTCCAACAAAAGGTTTTTCCTTTTTACTTTTTACTCCAAATTAGAAAACTGGAATTTTTGGTGCAGCTGCCACTGTAAATCTAATTTCAGTTTTCCTTCAAATGGTTTTCACTTTTACTTATTTTTAACAGATTACTACCTACACCCATAAAGACGACAACAACAAATGGCTAATCAAAAAATATAATACCGATGAAACGGACTCTGAAAACATTGAAATAGTTCGGAGTGGTGATTTGGTTAGACTAGAACACATAGCAACTCGTCGAAACGTGCACGCACATAAAGAGCCAGCCCCTATAACAAGAAAACAGTACCAAGTCACTGGATATGGTGAAAATGGAACGGGTGATGCTAATGACATTTGGAGGATTGTTATACAAGGTACTGTCCACACTATTAGCGATTGGTGATGGTGGATTAGTTGGATTTTTAGGCGCAAAAGAGGGAACCGAAGTGACCGCAGTCACAAGCAAACTAAAATTTGTTCACTACCTTCAATCTTGTGTCCTAACGACCACTGGTAAGCAATTACCGAAATGGGCGTACGAGCAACAGGAAGTCACTTGCAACCCTAATATTCGAGATCCGAATGGATACTGGAATGTGGAAGAAAACACTTTTGATAAATGTATGCTGATACCTACTCTTTAGCAATCTTGTTGAATACTTATTTCCAGTGCCTAGCGTAAATTTTGAGGTTTATGCCCCAGGGTTCTTTGAGCGATTCCTGGAATCGCACGCTGTGATGATACAAGGAAACGCCGGGCTGAAACCTAAAGAAGGTGAAGTCACTTCAAGACCTTGGCAATGGCCGATCAACTATAGGGTGAGTCGGAGAAAATTAAAAATCAGTGTCGCTAAAAGTTCAGGTTAGGGTCAATTCTTTTCAGGTTCCCAGTACCGTATTTATTTGTTGGGTAATCCAGTGATTTGGTGGTGCAATCTTGTCATTATCGTGCTTTTTCTGGGAGTGCTTTTGATCAATTGTGTCAAGTTACAAAGAGGGTATATTCAGTCATTTTCAGGTCAGTTTGGTACCACATTATATTATTTACATTTTGTCTGTAAGTAAAATTTGAAAAAAAAAACTCTAGTAACATCAGTTTTGCTGTATTGTTGTGCTGAAGCGGAGACTTGAGATCAAATCTTTCAGTGTTTAGACGAATTTTTAGATTTATTTTGAAATTCAGAGAGAAAGTGTTAAGAGTCATTTGTAACTAGATACTTAAGTGGCAGCAAAACGTTATTTCACCACCTGCACATGCAAAAATAACGGATAACGGCTTTAACGTATTGCGGTGTAACGTAACTTTACGGGCAACTTGAAACAAGTTTCTGTCAATCAACGTTTTTTGTAAGTTTCTTGCAAGTTTCTTGTAATTTTTCTAGCAAAACATGGAACAATCAGATTTCAAATTGCGTTTTACATTTACAAAAGCGTATAGGCAAAACCCATGTAAAAATCCCAAAGGATGAGAGAGCCATAAGGCTCTTTTCTTATCACTATAAATCCTTTAAATACTCCATGTCATCTGGATTATTACGTATTACGTCTTACTGTCATTTGAAGTGTCTACTGAATGGATTTTTAAAACGCAGGATTGACATGTAGGCAATAGGGTTATGTTTCTTCAGGTGTGACATCCTTATATTTTTCTTCCTCTTCCACATTGCACCTGTATATGTTTCTTCATGTTCACATAAACTTCTGACATGCCTGATAAAGTCAATAAGCAGATCTTTTTTTGCTTCATCTTATTTTTATTTCTAAATATCCCTTAAACAACATTTTTTGTTTGTCTGTATGTTTAGCAGAATAACCATCTTCTGTTAAAGTTATTCTGAGAAACCTGTTGACAAACATCTAAAAGCGGCCATCTTGTGTTGAGGTTGGTGGTTAGAATTTGATCTGATGATTTTTTCCTCTTTGGTTAACGCCATCTGTCGTCCAACTACAGGCAGTACCAATTTCCTTGTCGCAGTTACTTTGACTTCGGTTTTGTCATTTAAAATAGTCGCAAGGGAGGGCGCGATAGTCTTGAAAATGATCTTTCTCTGTCTGTCGCTTTTTGCTTAGCTTTTTACCTTTGACGAGGGGATAGAAGTGCCTATTCTTGAAACGAAAGAAGGGAGTTATCAAGAGAAAATTCTGAAGAGTGTGACAGGAACCCGCCAGTGTCAGCTTCTTCTGCCACATTCTATTAAGACTTTTCTAGAGAATTTGGTTTCCTGCTTTCAAGAGCTTTTTAAGCTCAAAGGCCATATTTTTAAGGGAGCTGTGAGATTGTCCCCATGAGATTGAGGTATAACGGGTTGCCTGCAATAATAGAGATTCAACTTCTCATGGTCCGGACTAGTAGATAATATCATCCAAACAGCTGGGAATCGAAAAAATATATGAGTATTGACCATATTGACATAATTCGACAATTAAAACATTTCTTTGCCGTGTTTGTCGTAACTGAATTGTTGGTTTTTATCAGAACTTTAGAATCTATTAACAGTATTAACCCCGACTGTTCACGTCGTATAATACATAAACAATCAAATGATCAATAAAACACACAAAAGGGGTTATAGGATCTGTCACAAACCTTCATCGCAATGTTGCCAGCTAGGCCATTTAACTACTATTTTGGTTTTATCTTACTTACTTTCCTATTTATGGTGGAACTCACAACGCTGTGTACCTTTCACGTTTGCATTTAAAAATATGGATTTCAAGACTGTAAGTGAAAATCAGCCATATTTATGACGACATTTCATATTTGAGAATCTCCGGGTCCTATGAAAATAGGGCGTCAGAAGATATAAACTGTAATTTTTAAATTTTGGTAATCAGGCTGATTGGAAGGTGCTGTCAACCGTCAAACAGCCATAACTAATAAAACTGTAGTGTCTACGTCATACACGCGACAAAACCGTCGATTTGAATTTATTAACGCATTTTCAAAGTCCTGTAAATAACCAAAATATTTTTTTATAAATAAACTACAAATTCCTACATTTCAAACCAAGCTTTTCGAATTATATGTATTGAAACGCAGTTTTTTTCGTTATATCGGATGAGCACATTGCACTAAACATAAAGCATTAAAACTTCCGTAACTTGGCAATTTTAAGCTACGTGTTATAAGTAAACTCAACCATCTTGGTGATAATTACGCTAATATAACCCAACCATTGCAGATCCTCACAGACGTAAGCTAAAAGCTTGTGCTTGGCTATTTGTGGGCTGGATGCTCCATTACGTTCCTTTCTGGGCTATGGGACGTGTTCTGTACTTCCATCATTACTTTCCCGCCTTGCTTTTTAGTTCCATGCTGACAGGTATGTCACACTTTAATGAGATTCATCTACAACAGTGCTGTAAGTGGGTACTCTCTGTTACAAAAAAAGTGGCAGTGACTCTAATTAATATTGAAATTCACTTATGTCTTAGATTAGTTCTGAAAATTTTTTTCCCGGTGATTTAAAAAGCTTTGGTTTTGTTGAACCAGACATATTTTTTTATGTTACCGACAGATTAAGGAAAAGTTCCTGGTATTGACCCATGTCAGTGCAGAAATGTGATTTTTCTCTATTAGTGATTTATTAATACTTTTTTATGAGAGTATTGCTCCATGTATAACATAAAACATACTAAAATGCATACAATGCGTTGCAAATACAATTCAATAAAAATAATATAATTACTTACTTTTAATTTACGGATTTTAAGGGTAAAACTGATGTTTATTCACTTTTTTTTCTACTTAAAAATATTCCATCTACTCACAAATAAGCTGCCGTTTGCACTGTAATACTTAGGCAGTTTCGGTTACCGAAAATTTGAAATACAATTACACAAAATAAAAACTAAATCAATAAAATAAAATTACAGGAAAAAAATTCAAGGAAACTATCAAGAAACTATCAACAGGGTTGCGTTCAGAGAGAAGTCAATTGACAGTTTGTCACGTGACACCGGTTGTTTTTTTAAATATGTTGATCAGATGACACATTGTCACATTACGGACGACATTATTACGTCACTGCCACTAGCCTTGGGAAGGACTTTACCACGAATGCCGTGCGGTAATAATAATAATTTTGATTTGCTAAGGTATTACACTTGATGTAAGTAACAATTGTTCATAAGTTGCTGGTATTGGTGTAACCTACTGATTTTAAAGGTAAAACAACGCCAGAGACGTACCGTGTTTTTCTGAAATTTTAAGTGTAATTTGGTTACTGCACTGTTGTAGTAGATAAAGTATTGTATATAATACGTGTGGTATTTTAGTTATTACCGCCCTCACCCGCGTGTGGTAATAACCTGCATACTACACTTGTTATACAGGGTGGTCCAGTTTTAAGTGTCAATAATTCACCATTTGATAGCCAATCAAAAAATAAGTTGACTTGCATTGTGTCATTTTTCTGGAAAAACGTTTCCTAAGGAAGATACAGTCCTCCAAATTTCAATTTAAAATATCGTTTTATAGTTTAAAACTGAACATTCAAGACTTGTGAAAGTCCAAATTTGTACTGAATAGTCTAAAAAGCTTTTTACTACTAGGAATGGTCTTATGATTCGCTTTCTCCGACTGCCATCCTGGTTGATTTGTCTGAAACTGGCATTTAGAACTAAGTCCGGAAATCAAGACAAAGATTGTATTGTGCATGAAACTCATTTTTTACTACTAAAAATAATATAAAAGTTGACTTTTAATGCTAGAACTGACTTTACTAGGACTAAAGAGAGTCCAAAAGTATATTTTCAAGACTTTAATTGGTGTACAACTCAATTTTCTGGACTGGACAACAAGTCTAGAAGTAAATTACAATTTTCGGACTATTTATTTCTAAAAATTAGTTCTCAAGACTATTATTGTAGCATTTGGTACCAAAATTTTTTACTTTTATTACTGAAGAAACTTGACTTTTGGAAATAGTCTTAAACTCGATTTTTCAGTCTTAAAAAGCATTAAAAACAGTCTGAATTTCTTAGAGATGCTACAATTTATTGCATAAGTATTAGTGTAGAAGTCAATTAATAGTGAAGAAGCTTGAAATAACATTTTCAAGACTATGGTCAGTGGACACACTGGCTTTTAGGCCTGATAAGTCAAAAACTTTTAAAGATAGTCTTGAAACTCGATTTGAGGCACTGAAAACATTTAAAACACTAAAAACCGTCTAGTTTTTAAGAAATACTCGAATTTTTAGCACTGAGGTGTCGTCGATTTAATAGTGACAAAGCTTGGAATGCTATTTTAAGTCTATGAAGAATGTAAAAATTGTTTTTTAAGTTTGCTATGTCAATAACTTGGTGAAGATAGTCTTGAAACTCGATTTTCCAAGCTGAAAGCAGTTTTAAAGCACTAAAATTAGTCCAGAATTCGAAGAAAATTTAAAAACTGAAAAAGTTAATTTTCAAGACAATTTTCATAAATCTAATGTCAATGTCCTGCATCTAAGACTATTTTCAAGACTAAAATATTGAAATTTGTCTTCAAATTATGAAAACTTACTTCAAATGCAAATTTTAAGCTTCTGATGTCACTTTTCATTAGTTCAGTCACATTTTGGGGTTCAAGTCAATTTTTAAGGTTTAAATGTATGAATTTGTTTGTGTTTGAACAAATTCTTGAAAAAGTAGTTTTTATGTCTACAAGTCAATTTTAGTATTAAAGTCTCTCGATTTGCATGAAAACTGGTTACAAACACAATTTTTAAGCTTCTGAAATTTTTGTCTTTTCTAATTCAATTTTCAAAACTAAAGTAGTCTGGAAACTATGAAAACTGGCTACAATAATATTTTTTAAACTTCTTAAGTGAATTTTCCGTTTCCAAGACAATTTTTAAGTTGGGTTGGGTTAGTTTTGGGTCTTTGCCCGTAATAACGTGTAATAAAGTGCTTGTTCCAAATTTGATCAATATTGCTCCAACGGTCTGACAGTTATGACAAAAAAATGATTTTATATAATATACTATTAATCTACATTTACATTACGCATTTTTAAAGGAATTTTCATCGATTATCTGCTGGAGGAAATACCGAAGCTGTTTAAAGAACGACTCTCCACAACAGTTTATCATACTTTAGTTGGTGTTAGTTTATCAACAATTTTGTATAGTTTTTATTTGTTTGCCCCATTGGCGTACGGTATGAATGGACCGTCTGCTAACGAGCCTAATTCAACCATGCATGGTTTAAAGTGGATGGATACTTGGGAGTTTTGAGTGTTTTTACTTGACTAAATTTGATACCGTCCAGATATTTTTATTTACATTTTTAGAAACGTATTTACAGATTTTATATGTATTTTTATTTTTTTACGTATTTTAAATAAACAAGATTTTAATACAAAAGTCAACTTGTGTTTTTTGACCCTTTAATAATAGAACACTTTCCAGGAACATTGAATATGCTCCAATTGTTTCAGGATGGTTCAATTATTGTTTCATCTGGGAGTCAGTTGAAACAAGAATACAGGGTGTTCAAAATTTGCATTGCAGGGGCATCTCCGAAACCGTAATAAACTGCTACTCAATTGCATGTGACCACTCGAATTTTTCGAATTGAGTTAAAATATTTTGAAAACAAAAAATGTTCAGTTCCTATACTTATTATATTTAAGAAATGATTTTTTTATTAAGTAAGTGCTTAAGTGTTTAGTACTGTACTGTACTACCCAAATTCAATGGGAAAGTGCAACCGGGCGCAGAGTTTTAAAAAAATTAATTAATAAAAAAATACAAAAACAAAAATATTTTTTCATAAATAGAGAAATTAGTAGCAAAATGGTTATACTTTCGAGAATGTGTTTGTTTTGTAATAGTTTTTTAGTTTTATTTATTTGAATTTCAAATTGAACTATGCATGTGGTGGCATTTACCCCACTTGCCCTTACTTATTTAGATTGAAAAGTCTAAATTATTACTTTTATCGTCAGAATTCCAGAATTTGTCAACTAGTCTTTACTAATTTTAATATGAATAACATTTTCTATTATCGAAAAAGTCCATAGAGGTCTTTGACGGATATAGAAGGGTTAAATATTAAATACAGCGTGTTTTAATAGAATTGACATACTTTAAAAGTGCAATTGTTGATATCACAAAGTACTAACAGTATATAAAAACTCTTTAACCTATGGAGATAAGTAGGTATAGAATTTGCATGTTTTTGACCGGCGATCAGTCCTGTTTAAGGCCTTTTTAATGTGTTTTGTCCGTGATTTTATGTGTGTGTTATGTTAATAGTATTTTATTATTTCACTAGTACAACCGTTTTTATGAACTACGGTACTAAATTGACGTAAAAAGTAAGTACTAACAACTATTTAATAGTTTATAGGGTGGTAAGAGTCTACTCTTTGTGCATTATCTTTAGTGCACTGAAGATGCCTCAAGTAGACAAAATATGTAGTAAGTTGAAGTGATTTTCAAAAAAAGAGATTTTTATCTACACATCTTAATGCCTCTGTAAAGGCCTGGATGTTATTATTTACACCAAAAGTAAGTGCAAACAAAAGGTGCTAAAGTTGCACTTTTTTTACATCAAACACACTATACAGGGGGGAAAACCGTAAGGAGCAATAATTCTGAAAATTTGGTCGTGTACCAAAGTCGACAAAGGCAGTTCCATCTAAAATATTTTCAAAATGGTGGCGCTTCCGGTTATAGATACCGAAAGTAGGTACCAACTTGCTTATTTTAAATGAAACACCCGGTATATTATTATATTTTTAGATTCTACTAACGATTTCAAGTATTATGTTTCATGTAACGGTTCAAAGTGTGAAAACGTCAGCAATTTTCAAACGTCAATATTTCGAAAACAGTTGCATATAGATCTTTAAATCTTTAGGAAAATTAAAAAATATAATAATATACAGAGTAGTCCATTTAAAATAGTGAAGTTGGTACCAACATTGAGTCCCTACGCTAATACCACGAAAGTAAAACTATTTTAGATGTGGAGGCATCAACGCACGTACTAATCACTGAAATGTTTAAAAAGTTATCTTTTGTAGTTTTCGAAATATCTACCGCGGTAGTACTCCGTGGGACACCCTGTATACATATAATTTCATTTTGAGAATCCCCTTTTAATTATAAGAGTTTTGTTAAATGTAATAAATGTTTGATTTTCTTGTTTTTGTAAATTTTTTACTATTTTTAACTTTCTTCTACTTAAAAGAACAATATTGCAAAATAACTTAACATCTTCTGTTGAAATGTAAATGCAGTATTACAAGGACACCCTGTATATTTCCAGAAAGGTTCAGAAATCTGCTCTTTTTGTGAGAAATCCGACAGGGTATCTGCTGATTTTGGCTTCAGTCAGTCCAACCAATAGGTTGCTTGTGCCGACCATTTTATTGCGGGATCAAATGAATTGGGAGGTACGACCAACGGTACTGTTAGAACCGAATAACTTAGGAAGGGATGTTTTCATAGTTATTTTAGGGCCAGATCCTCCATTTATTTAATTTTTCTTTGAAGCGTCTTTTCAAAAGGGTTTTGCACCTTTTTTCATAAAATGTTTGTTTTTTCAGTAAAACTTTGACACCCTGTACCTTCGTTATTGTTGATATTTCGAAAACGCGTCAAACGAAAAAAGAAACATCATTTTTTAAAGCCCTATTCGCAGGTGAAAGCAAAGCCCCAACTTTGTAATCACCCTGTATATTTGTATGCCATTATTTCATTTAAGAAACTGAGAATTTACGGTTTTTGATTTTGGTTGGTGATTTGGTTTTGTTTGTTTAATTTGATTTTTTTCATTTTTTTATGTTCAGTTTTTCTATTTTTTTAGATAAGAAATTTAGACATGAATTTTTACAAAAGTTTAAAAAAATATGAGATACGGGGGGTACTGCAAAAGTGATATTTTTCAGATTTAAGTAAGTGGTCCATTTTTTGATATATCTTAATTTTCCCCTGTATATTTAAAAATGAACGAGATACCCTAACAAAGGTTTAAAAATAGGACACTCTGTAGTTACAGCAAGTAAAATACTGAGAATCAATTTTGAATTTTGACTAACTGTACCTATTTCTGATTTTTAGATTTATCACATCAGCAATATGGCATGCAAAGCTGACTTAGAGACCATTGACGATGGTAAGCCTTCAATTAATTGTTTTTAATCTTTATTATTGTTATAAATCAAAACTATTTACAATTAACTAATAAAATCATGATTATTTCAGATATCAAAGAGTCCACGTCGACTTCAGAACAAGCATCCGAGTCAAGTGACAGATTTTTTTCGATTAAGGAAACCTCATCGATGGATGAAGGTTTCAACAGTTTTGAACAATCCACGATGAATACTACCGATAAGTTTTTTACTCCTAAAAAGACGGAATCGACCACCGATCTTTAGATGTGATCAACTCTGTTGGGTCAAAAACAAAAGACATTGCTAAGTCACTACAACATTTGGATTTCTCCGCTCGTCACAGTACTCCGCAGAAGTACCTAAACAAAACAGCTTCATGCCAAGATATGAAGCGCAGATTGGATGAATTTTCCCCAGTAAAATCCCATTCTTTAGAAAACGAAATAGACACTCGTTACCCGTACACAAATACTGACTTAGGATTGTCTCCACGTGCAATCAGATCAAACGCTGACACTTTCAAAGCCTTTTTTGAGAATTACACTTACGATACGTTCAAACAAGTGATGAAAATAATGAAGAAATCTCATATGACGGCCGCTGAAGCCAAATTGAGGATGGTAATAGACGAGATGGAAAAGGCCATAAATAAGAGCGTGGAAGATTGCACTGAACCGATAGCTACACAAATGCTGAGGCATATAAATGAGAGTAAAAGATTTAGAAACCAAAGTCTAAAGGCAAATGTGACTGTGAAGGATCATGAAGAAGATGTTTCATTCAGATCAAACGCTGACGTTTTTAAACCCTTTTTTGAAAATTACACTTACGATACGTTCAAGGAAGTGATGAAAAAAATTAAGATATCTTGTATGACCGCTGCTGAAACCAACTTGAGGACGGTGATAGACGAGATGGAAAAGGCCATAAATAAGAGCATGGAAGATTGCACTGAACCGATAGCCACACAAGTGTTGAGGCATATAAATGAAACTAAAATACTCAGAAGAACCCTAAACCCAGATGTGACTGTGAATGATCAAGAAGAAGATATTTCACAAAAACCCTCAGAAGATGCCAAGGAGGACAATGTTTCACAAAATTCCAGCAATGATAATGAAGAAATCTCAAAAGCTGAATATGACATAAAACCGATTCCAGTTCCAAAAGGAGAAACATTGCTTCCGAAAGATAACGTAAACCGTTTTCCTTCAAAATGGAAAAGAAATAAAATACTAGCATCAGACAGTGATGAGGTGGTAAGCCTAAAATTTCTAACCAAAATTAGAATACCCTTTTTTACTTTTTTACAGACTAAAAATCTGACATACCAAATACTCACAGACTTCCAAACACTGGCCGGTATTGCATCTTACAATACTACTCTCGATGACAGAGACTTGGTCAAACGACAGATACGGTACAGGTATTCGTCTTATGCCAACACACAGAATGGACTGAAGTTTATCCGAAAGCATATTCACATCAACGAGCAGATCATTAAGCAAATCACTAAATTAATGAAGTTTGCTTACAAACGTCAACCCAGCTTTTTAGGGAGCTTTGCCCATTTGGAAGGGGAAAGAATTTTCCTTCTGGCAAGTAAGTTTTGAATTCCAGCACTTCCAAATCAATTTACTAACATTGTTTTTATTGACAGAAACCAGACGGGATGCCTTAGTCAACAACTTGTACAAAGTTCCCAAGCCTGTTAATGAAACATCAGCAACCATTATTGTAGAAAAATTGGCTTGCCGCATCATCATCTCAGAAAATTTAAGTAGACTGAATTTAAATACGTTCTTCTTGTGTATTTTGGAACACAAAGATACGGTATACAGCACCACCGCTACAGTTTTGGACACTAGAGGGTGGATCGACTTTGAAGGACGATTCAGCTTTGAAAATGTCTCCAACAGGTTCAACATTAAAGTCAGTGTGTACTCATTGACTATAAAAACTGCCACACCTTCATGTGTATTAAACTTTGCATTTTTGCGCCGTCGTCCCCAACTGCCTATGATGAGTTTAATAGGAGTTGCAGAAATTGGTCTACTGAACGCCAAGTATCAAACGTTCTCCCTCAGAAACGCGGAGAACGTCTTAAGACCTGAGTACAAGCTTTATGCTGCTGTTGGAGTGAATTTGAACTGGCCGTCGGCTTTCAAAACATTTTTGACTGTCGGTTCTACTAGAACAGACAAAGAACCCACTTGGACTAGAAAATGGTGCGTGCTGGAAGACGGACAGATGAACTTCTACGCTTCTCCTTCAGATGAAATGTTTAGCGATCCTATTAAAATAGTGGATGTGAGGGAGTGCCAAAGTGTGAAAGGCTCTCCAATCAAATACTACAACACAAGCGCTTTGATGCTTGTGTTTAATGACGACCCAGAAGACAAGTTGTTTCTGAGTGCTGATACTGAAGATGACGTTTCTGTTCTATTTGACAAGATTAAAGGAATTCTGAAGTTGAAACATCAGTGGATAAAGCTGAAAAAGTAATTTTGCTTTGCTTGCTTTTGTTTATTGGGTTTTATATATACCTATATTCTAATAAAATATATATTTTTTTATTTTCTGCTTTTTACTACTACTCTTAATGTAGGGTTAAACAATATTAATTTATCTATTAAGTTCTTCGATATTAATAATATTTCCCAATTTATAAATAAAAAAACTGGTAACATAATAGGGTTTAGTCGGTTTTGGCTAGTTTGTCAACGTTGATAAGAATTAGCTTCAATCATTCGAAAAACAGAGAACTAAATATAAATAAACTGATTTCAGTGACAACTTATATGATTTGCTTCATAAATAGCCATTCAATAGAAAGTAATTTTATTTTAGTTGGCTTTAAGAATCACAGAATTACTTTATAAGTTTTGGAGTTTCAAGTCAATTTTCAAACTCAAAAATGTCTGAATTAATTGAAAATTGACTTGCCCGTCAAATTTTGGAGTTTCAGGACTATTTTAAAGTCCAAAAGTGACTGAATTACTTGAAAATTGTCCTTTCCAGTCAAGTTTTGGAGATTCAAAACAATTTTCAAGCCCAAAGAGTTTGAACTACTAGAAAATTGGCTGAATTTTACTGATGTATTTCCTTCCAATCAATTTTGACCAATCGCTATCAAGAATTAGTATAACAATGTAAATTTTAAGTGGAAAAATCACTTAACAAAAATTTTTTAACCCCGAAAAGTGTCTGAATTAATTGAAAATTAATTTTCCAGACATATTTTAGAGTTTCAAGTAAATTTTCATGGCCAAAAGTGTCTGAATTACTTGAGAATTGACTTTTCAATCAAATTTTTGAGTTTTAAGTCAATTTTCAAGCAGAAAAGAGTTTGAACTACTTGGAGTTTAATTTTCAAGTAGTCAGATTTTAAATTTTAGAGTTTCAAGTTTCAAGTCATCTTTCAAGTTTTAAGTCCCAAGTGAGTTTGAATTACTAGAAAATTTACTATCCAGTCTAGTTTTGGAGTTTCAAGTCAGTTTTCAAGCCTAAAAGGGTCTGAATTAATTGAAAATTAACTTTCCAGACATATTTTAGAGTTTCAAGTAAATTTTCATGGCCAAAAGTGTCTGAATTACTGGAGAATTGACTTTTCAATCAAATTTTTGAGTTTTAAGTCAATTTTCAAACAGAAAAGAGTTTGAACTACTTGGACCTAATTTTCTAGTCAGATTTTAAAGTTTCAAGTCATCTTTCAAGCCCAAGTGAGTTTGAATTACTAGAAAATTTACTATCCAGTCTAGTTTTGGAGTTTCAAGTCAGTTTTCAAGCCTAAAAGTGTCTGAATTAATTGAAAATTAACTTTCCAGACATATTTTAGAGTTTCAAGTAAATTTTCATGGCCAAAAGTGTCTGAATTACTTGAGAATTGACTTTTCAATCAAATTTTTGAGTTTTAAGTCAATTTTCAAGCAGAAAAGAGTTTGAACTACTTGGACCTAATTTTCTAGTCAGATTTTAAAGTTTCAAGTCATCTTTCAAGCCCAAGTGAGTTTGAATTACTAGAAAATTTACTTATCCAGTCTAGTTTTGGAGTTTCAAGTCAGTTTTCAAGCCTAAAAGTGTCTGAATTAATTGAAAATTAACTTTCCAGACATATTTTAGAGTTTCAAGTAAATTTTCATGGTCAAAAGTGTCTGAATTACTTGGGAATTGACTTTTCAATCAAATTTTTGAGTTTTAAGCCAATTTTCAAGCACAAAAGAGTTTGAACTACTTGGACCTAATTTTCTAGTCAGATTTTAAAGTTTCAAGTCATCTTTCAAGCCCAAGTGAGTTTGAATTACTAGAAAATTTACTTTTCAGTCTGATTTTGGAGTTTCAAGTCATTTTTCAAGTCCAAAATTGACTTTTTAGTCAAGTTTTAAAGTTTCAAAACAATATCAAGCCCAAAAAAGTTTGAACTACTAGAAAATTGACTATCTAATCTATTTTCAGAGTTTCAAGTGAATTTTAAATCCCAAAAGTCTCTGAATTACCTGGAAATTGACTTTTCAGTCAAATTTTTGAATTTCAAAACAATTTCAAGCCCCAAAAAGTTTGAATTACTAGAAAATTGACTATCTAGTCGATTTTTAAAGTTTCAAGTCAATTTTCAAGCCCAAAAGTGTCTGAATTACTTGAAAATTGACTTTTCAGTCAAATTTTGGTATTTCAAACCAATTTTCAAGACCAAAAGAGTTTGAATTATTAGAAAATTGATTATCCAGTCTAATTTTGGAATTTTAAGTGAATTTTTCAGGTCAAAAGTGTCTTAATTACTTGAAAATTGCTTTGTCAGCCAGACTGACCTTTTCTCTGATGAGTTATAGTGACATTGTAGTCTTGCAAGTTAAATTTCTGGTTGACAGTCAATTTTCATGGTTTGACAACTGTGACCAATGGCAAACCTAATCCAAGGCAATAACTGTAGTCAGTTTGACAGCTGTCACTTTATTGAAACTGGAGATTTTTCAATATACTACTCAGATGCGAAATGTATCCGGAAAAGCAAACGTTCAAAATTTTGAAAACTTAGTAGCATAGTCATAGTTATAACACCTCTGGTTATACCGGAAGTATGTAGGTACCAACTTGCTTAATTTAAATGGAATTCCCTGTATATTATTATATTAAGGGGACCGCAATGTAATGTCGTTTTCTTGAATTTAGTCAATTTAGCGTAAAAAAAACGGATTACTTTCCGGTCCACTAATATTTTTGAATACTTTAATTTCAAATATTTTTTGCTTCTTTAAAAAAATCTGTGGTCTGTTTGTTCGTTCAAATATCTACTTTCAGATGGCGTAAAAAAATATACATTATTATGGCAAATGTTCTCAAAAAATGCAACTTTCTGAAATTAAATAATATAGAAGTCCTTATTAAATATTAACTTTATTTACTTATTTTGTTGTTAATTAATAGCAGTATATTTTGACTTTATTAATATAACATAAAATCTTACGTTTTTTTGAGTAATTGAAGTATTAATTTTAATAAATGGATCAAAATTGTACATATTACAATTAAAAAAAAAATTCATCATAATCAATCATTATGTTTATTTGCATTTTTTGAGAACAACAGAACAATTTACTATTTTTATATTTATTTAGTGAGACACCATCATTAATTGAATTATTTTTAATCGTCTAACCTAACTTGATAATTTTTAAAATGGTTTTCTTGCAAAGTGATGGTGAAAAACCTAACCTGAAATGGAAGGACATAAACAACAATAAAACAACCAATTACAAAAAAAATTGTGACCGAACGTTTTATTTTAATATAATACACATTAAAAAGACTATTACACATTAAAATTACATGATTAAAAAATACACTAAACCTTTAACACAACGACATACTTATACAATACTATACATACGTATAAACGTACATTACAAAACTGAAGTTAACTTTTTTAGTTTTTCCTGATTAACGATCTTACAAATTGCTTCTTCAAGATGGAAATCCGAAGCTTCTCAGCAGCGTAGCTCTTTTTATCACTTTTTTTGGCTTGTTTCTTTTTTCTGGCCAACCGAAGTATGAGTTCCCTTTTGTTTTTGGGGTCTTCCTGGAGTGCTGGTTTGGTTTCAGGTTTTTTTCCTTTGCTCTTTGTTGTTTTTTTCAATTGGTGGTTCGAATGGGGACCGACTAGCCTCTTCACTCTTCTCCCGTCCATTGAGACAATAACTCTACTATTGCAAGTTTTCCGTTGGCACTTGAGAACTCTGCAACCGTTTACGAGAAAGCGGTCATGGATGTAGATGTTTGCACAGAACAGAACACGAAATTTATTCGTTTTAATCATACTGCACTTCTTCAAGTTGTTGCTTCGACAGTCGAAACTCAAATAAAATGTTTGGTTCGAAATATGGCCATTTACAGGGCGGCAGAGTTTTATGATCCTCTCCAAAGAGTCGGATTTTATGGTACCTACCGGGAGTGTAATTAGGTTCCACGCTAGGTGCCAGTCACGTTCAGATAAACAGGGTGTTTTTTTAAATTGTCCCATATTTTACAAGGCGCTTTCTCAGGCATTTTTAAAGTAACAAGTTCATATAGGCATCAAGGTTTTATCGAGCTACATGTTGTTAAAAATAAATTTTTTGTTTTCTTAAGTAATTTTTGAAATAATATCGATGTTTGGACGAATCTTGGTATTTGGGGGTTTTGTAACATGAGAAATTTGTTTTTAGTGATGGGTAAATTACCGGAAAAGTAAATATTTTACTTTCAACAGGTAAATTACTGGTTAATGACAAATACTGTATTTCTGGCAGTTCAAATTTTGACACCGTTCTTCTCCCTGACTATATCAAATTTTGTAGTGTTATTTCAGGTTATTCGTTAGAAAATTTAATGATGATTTCAAAAATGTGCTTAAAACAGTCATTTTTTCAATCCAAGTGAATTTTACAATCGTTTTTGTCCCTAACTGTCCTTTCAAACTGTGTTTCTGGCAGTTCAAATTTTGACACCGCTTTTCTCACTGACTGTACCAAATTTTGAAGTGTTTCTTCATGTTATTGCATAGGAAATTTAATGAGGATTCCAAAAATGTGCTTATTATAGTCATTTTCTCACTCCAAGTGGGGTTTACAGACGATTTTATCTCTGACTGTTCTATCAAACTGTGTTTCTGGCAGTTCAAAGTTTCTAATTGCTTTTCTCACTGACTGTACCAAATTTTGTAGTGTTTTTTTTAGATTATTGGATAGAGAATTTAAAAAGGATTCCAAAAATGTGCTTAAAACAATCATTTTCTCAATCCAAGTGAGTTTTACAGGTAATTTTGTCCCTGACTGTCCTTTCAAACTGTGTTTCTGGCAGTTCAAACTTTGACATCAATTTTGTCACTGATTGTACCAAATTTTGTAGTGTTTGTTCAGGTTATTGGATAGGAAATTTAATAAGCAATTCAAAAATGTGCTGAAAACAGTCATTTTCTCACTACAAGTGGTTTTACAGGCAATTTTGTCCCTGACTGTCCTTTCAAACTGTGTTTCTGCAGTTCAAACTTTGACATCCATTTTGTCACTGATTGTACCAAATTTTGTAGTGTTTGTTCAGGTTATTGGATAGGAAATTTAATAAGCAATTCAAAAATGTGCTTAAAACAGTCATTTTCTCACTCCAAGTGGTTTTACAGGCAATTTTGTCCCTGACTGTCCTTTCAAACTGTGTTTCTTGCAGTTCAAACTTTGACATCAATTTTGTCACTGATTGTTCCAAATTTTGTAGTGTTTGTTCAGGTTATTGGATAGGAAATTTAATGAGCAATTCAAAAATGTGCTGAAAACAGTCATTTTCTCACTACAAGTGGGTTTTACAGACGATTTTATCTCTGACTGTCCTATCAAACTGTGTTTCTGGCAGTTCAAAGTTTCTCATTGCTTTTCTCACTGACTGTACCAAATTTTGTAGTGTTTTTTTTATGTTATTGGATAGAGAATTTAAAAAGGATTCCAAAAATGTGCTTAAAACAATCATTTTCTCAATCCAAGTGAGTTTTACAGGTAATTTTGTCCCTGACTGTCCTTTCAAACTGTGTTTCTTGCAGTTCAAACTTTGACATCCATTTTGTCACTGATTGTACCAAATTTTGTAGTGTTTGTTCAGGTTATTGAATAGGAAATTTAATGAGCAATTCAAAAATGTGCTGAAAACAGTCATTTTCTCACTCCAAGTGGGTTTTACAGCCGATTTTATCCCTGACTGACCTATCAAACTGTGTTTCTGACAGTTTTAAGTGCAACCAAAATGTCTCTGATTAGTTTGCACTTTTTTGAATCGAACGCGTTTTTGATTATAAGAATTTTATTCAACTTAACAAAACTGTGACTCTTCTTGCTTCTGACAAAAAGAACAATTTAGAATGGTAAATTTTGCCAACCCACCAAAAGTAACTCCAACCAATTGGGGCTGTAATTCTAGCTTGGGTCGCCATTTTATTGCGGTCCCAAACGGATTAGGAGGTACCCAAATTGGTACCTTGAAACCGAATTGTTTAGGTAGGGATGTTTTAATTTAAGTGCCATATATCTCCCAACATACGTTTTATTTTCCTTTGAAGTGTTTTTTCAAAAGAGTCTTGGAGTTTTTATTCCTCAAGTGTGCAGAAGAATTCATCAATTGTTAACTAAAAATTAGAGAAACTCCTCAAAATATTTAAATTACTTTTTAAGTTCATTTAAGCTAAGTTGCAATTTGCATGTGATCATTCAGGTTGCAAAATATCACAGTCAAAACAAGACTTAACTAAGTCAGCTCAAAAATACGTTGATACACTCGTCCACTGTCAAAATAATAGTCAAACAACCAAAACCATCATTTTCTCTCAAATTCTGCAATTTTAAGTTTTAAGCTGTGATTATTGCAGCTTCCTGTCCACACTGAACGAAGTTTGACAACTTTGGATTTTAAATTTATGTGACGTTTGAAATTTGACATTTTTACGTTTTGGAGAGTTGCCTTGAAGTTTGCTATGTAACCAGTAAATTGATCTTAAAATTCAGAGACGTACTGTACTTTTTCCACAAACAACTCCTACTTAACTGAAACTGTGATAAAAAGTTTTGAAAATGGAGGAAAGTCAGAAAAGCTATTTCAGTCAATATTTTCGAAATCTGGGGGTTATGGCACTAAAATTTGTGGTGTTATCAGTAAATTGATCTTAAAATCCAGAGACGTACTGTATTTTTTCATAAACAAACCTTACTTTACTGAAACTGTGACCATTATCATGAAAAATGAGAGAATGTCAGTTAAAATTCAATGAAACCCAGTTTTAGTTCGTATTTTTGAAATATAGAGGTTACACAGAGTAGGTAGGCAGTAAATTAACCTTAAAATTCAGGGTCGTAATGCTCTTTTTCCATCAACAACCTTTACTTCACTCAAACTGTGATAAATAAAATCAAAAAGAAAGAATTGTCAGTTAAAATGCATTGAAACACTAAAAAGGGTAAGGTTCTGAGAATTTCTTTTTTGCTTAATCTGATTTCAACTTTTTCGTCTTCCCTTGTATTTCAAATACATTCAAGTGTTTTTCTGATCTGTCTTCAAGTTTGTTAGCACTTTTTGCTGCGGTATGCTCGGTATTTCATGTACCTATACCACTAAGTTGAAGGTCTGCCGATCCTAGTAAAAATGTTCTTGTTTAATGTGCAATTTTTATATTTCCTCTTGAAATATTTTCAATGATGCCACCACTTCACGCAACAAGCAGAGTAACAGAAAATACGTCTACTCTCTAGCACGTCCATACATCAAGGTAAGGAATTGATATATTTATTAATTTCAGTTGTATTACTTAATTAACTTCTAAATCTTTCTCTAAGAAGAGGATATAAACAAGAATTCCCCTTTAATGTCTTTGACTAGACTGCTTTTAGATACTCAACAATCCTAGTAACTAATGCTATTTCTTGATTATGTTGCTTAATCTAGACAGTTTTTGTTCTAATCAGTTTTTCTCTAAATGTTGTCGTTTTCGAGATATTCACTATTAAACGTTGGAATGTTCACTATTTGGAAAACCCTGGTAGGCGAACGGTTTACATGTTCCTATCTTATTTTTTTGAGATCTAGGTTATGATGGTACTTGCAAAAAAAATACTCAAAAGTTGTTTAAAAATCTTGAAAATACTATGGCAAGATAGATCTCAAAAAAGTACAATTGAAACATGTAAACCGTTTTGCTTTATCTTCAACCGTTCAACCTCCCAAAAATTTGAAATTCCAATGTTTAAGAGTCAACATCTCGAAATCGACAATATTTAGAAAGAAACTGATTAGACCAAAAAACACCTTGTAGTTTACATTGTGGCGTTTTTGGCCGAAATGAGACTGTGACTTGGAGTTTTCCCTCAATTTTTGTTTACTTAAACACTTACTCGATTTACAGCAACTCATCAGTTGTCATACATCACTGAAATCAGAACTAAACGCATAATTTAAACTTTCTCGTATCTCTTCCCAATGGTGAGGGTCAAATTTGAATTAACCTGTCTAGTATCCTTGTTAATCATGAAATTTTTATGAATTTCCAGTAACACCCAAGATAAGACAGCATATCAAAATGTCTTACCTCAAAGAAGCGTCCGGAAATCATGTAAACGGTAGCAAAAGAAAGGACAACACTAAAAAACTTATGACAAGCAAAAAGACTTTAGATAACAATGTTGACGATGCTGACGAGAAAGAAATCAACTTGACAACACTACAAACTTTAAGCTCACCTCCGGTACAAAGAAATACTACAGGGTTGCTAAATGATATAGTAAACCATAGCTACAGGGTGACTTTGGCTGAGTTAGTGGACCAAATGAGAGCGGAGGATCAGATGAAGAAAGCTGCACACAGAAACATAAAAAAATTTCTATTTGGAATGGATCTGCAATGTTTAAGATACGACGACTCTTCGGATGATATACCAGACAATGAAAGCTTCGAGCTTAGTGAAGGTGACGAAACCAAAAAAGAAAATTCAGACTCAGAGGAAGCCAAATCGACTGAAGAAGCACAAAAAGCTGAAAAGTATAACCTTGATTTTAACTTACTTTTCCTAAAATTGGAAGCCTTGGAACAATCTTATGAAAGTAAAGTCAACAATTGGCAAGACGGTTATGATGGCTCCATTGAAAGTGAAACCGAGCACAGCTGTAAAGGAGATCTTATTAGAAACAATGAAGTTTATTCAGGAAGAGTCCCAGGAAAGTTTAGTGGATAATGATAACGAGGTTGGTCATGGTACAATGAAAAATGAAAACATTGAGTTTATGGTAAGTTTCTGGTTTTTTTTATTGTCAATGTTTACTCAATCCTACTCATCAGAATAAGAAATTTCAGTAAGAATAAGTCATTATTGTAAAAAAGTTTTTTGATCAGAGCACAGGAGATAGAGCAAAGCATTCTTCATAGATGCTTAACATATTTCTAAAATATTCTAGATTAACCACGCTGTAACTGTTAAAACTCAAGTTGTAGACTGATAAAAGAAGAAACTTTTGGGGGAGTTTCGACCACTCAAAAGAACCGTTTTGAGCTCCTCTTTCCAGTGGTGTACGGCAAAAATATTCTAACCCAAAAAATACGTACAGGGTGTGGCAAAAACTGGACACACGTTACTTTTCACTCACCCCCTGTATACTACCACCCGTTTTGGAGTTTTAGAGTTACGTAGGTCGATTCAGTGTTCCATGAGGAACATTTTTGGTTAGTTGCACTTTTCTTGTAACTCTAACCGTTTTTGAGTTATTGACCAAAATAAGTTAGTACAAAACAAAAATTGACATTTAAAAGTTCAATGCAATTTTTGGCCAATAACTCCTTTCCCCGACTAAATACGACAAAAAGTCAAATTAGCTTTCTTGAAGAGCATTAAATTCCCTATAAAACGCTTTTTTAACGACAATTTTAGCTCCTCAAATAAAGGAGATATGAATTTTTAAAGTTGTTGGTTTTTAATTGCCTCAAAGTTGCTTAACTGGATTTTTTTTGTTATTAGAGCCACTCAAATTTCAAACCTCTCTATTTCGGTTATTTTTGGGATTAAGGGGAGTTTCGACCACTCAAATAAACCGTTTTGAACTCCTCTTTCCAGTGGTGTGCGGCAAAAAATTCTAACCCCAAAAATACGTACAGGGTGTGGCAAAAACTGGACACACGTTACTTTTCACTCACCCCCTGTATACTACAACACATTCATGGGTTTTAGAGTCACGTGGGTCGATTTGGCATTTTATGGGGAGCATTTTTCGTTATTTGCATTTTTTTCGTAACTCTAACCGTTTTGGAGTTAATGACTAAAATACACTAAAAATTCAAACCTCTCTATTTTGTTTAAATTTCGGTGCACTTTCACAAAAAGTCGCAAATAACTCGCTTATTTGAAACATTCTGTATAAACGTGTCAGATGATCAAAGATAGCTAATGAAAGGGGCTATCACGTGACGTTGAGCGGGCGGCGCTAAGTTACACCGTTTAGCCGCTAGAGGGCAGGGAAAATTGATCTTTTTTTTAAAACATTGTTGTAAATATCGAAATCTAGATAAATTAGAGATTTGAGAGAGGCTTCTGGCAGCTGTTAGACAGTTTCAGCAGTTTCTAGAGGCTTCTGGCAACAAAAAAAAATGGCTGCCAGAGGCATCTGGCAGCTAATAGACAGTTTTAGCAGTTTTTAGAATCTTCTCGCAGCTGTTAGACAGTTTCAGCAGTTTCTAGAGGCTTCTGGTAACAAAAAATGGCTGCCAGGGGCTGCTGGCAACTTTTAGACAGTTTCAGCAGTTTTTAGAGGTATCTGACAGCTGTTAGACAGTTTCAGCAGTTTTTAGAGGCTTCTGGCAATAAAAAAATGGCTGCCAGAGGCTTCTGGCAGCTATTAAACAGTTTTAGCAGTTTTTAGAATCTTCTGACAGCTGTTAGACAGATTCAGTAGTTTCTAGAGGCTTCTGGCAATAAAAAAATGGCTGCTAGAGGCTTCTGGCAACTTTTAGACAGTTTCAGCACTTTCTAGAGGCTTCTGGCAGCTGTTAGACAGTTTTAGCAGTTTTTAGAGGCTTCTGGCAATAAAAAAATGGCTGCCAGAGGCTTCTGGCAGCTATTAAACAGTTTTAGCAGTTTTTAGAATCTTCTGACAGCTGTTAGACAGTTTCAGCAGTTTCTAGAGGCTTCTGGCAATAAAAAAATGGCTGCTAGAGGCTTCTGGCAGCTATTAGACAGTTTTAGCAGTTTTTAGAATCTTCTGGCAGCTGTTAGACAGTTTCAGCAGTTTTTAGAGGCTTCTGGCAATAAAAAAAATGGCTGCCAGAGGCTTCTGGCAGCTATTAAACAGTTTTAGCAGTTTTTAGAATCTTCTGACAGCTGTTAGACAGATTCAGTAGTTTCTAGAGGCTTCTGGCAACTTTTAGACAGTTTCAGCACTTTCTAGAGGCTTCTGGCAGCTATTAGACAGTTTTAGCAGTTTTTAGAGGCTTCTGGCAACAAAAAATGGCTGCCAGAGGCTTCTCGCAGCTATTAAACAGTTTTAGCAGTTTTTAGAGGTATCTGACAGCTGTTAGACAGTTTTAGCAGTTTTTAGAGACATCTGGCAATAAAAAAATGGCTGCTAGAGGCTTCTGGCAACTTTTACAGGCTTCTGGCAATAAAAAAATGGCTGCTAGAGGCTTTTGGCAACTTTTAGACTAGTTTGTACGTTGTTGTTTTTGTCCACTGTTGCAACGTTGTCAAACTATCCTGAATGTACAAAGAAAATTATTTACAGGAAACTCAAAAACACGGAAATGTCAGCAATAGAAGTAATGTGCCTAAAAGTGCTAAGAATACATCAAAGGAACAAAACGAAATTATAATCCTGGAAGCAGAACTCGAACCATTAAATGAAAGTAAAGTAAACTTATTTTCTCCAAAATTTAATGAACCTAGTTTTCTGCGCACTGCGCTTGGAGATGAAATGAATAGAACAGATATCGATCAGGTACCAGTATTTCGGGAACATTAATATAAACTTGACAATAATTATTATTAAATTACAGAAAAGTAATTCGATTAGCACTGATGATTTAAACTATCTACTCAGCGTCGCTTACTGCCAAAACAACCAAACTTCAAATAGCGGAGCTTCCGTATTATCCAATGAATCATTCACCACAGGATACAATTCGTACAGTTCATCCCCAAATAGTTATCC
Source organism: Ips nitidus (assembly GCA_018691245.2). Classification (NCBI taxonomy): domain Eukaryota; kingdom Metazoa; phylum Arthropoda; class Insecta; order Coleoptera; family Curculionidae; genus Ips; species Ips nitidus. The sequence continues at coordinate 7,203,469 of CM042794.1, forward strand.
ATCATACGAAGAAGTAACCGGATTTGGCTTCAATCCCAACACGGACGAAGGGCAGAAGAATATACAAAAACATATCAATATCAATGAAGAGATAGTGAAGCAAGTGATGGAATTGTTGGTATTTGGTTGCCAGAACCGATCCCAGTTTGTGGGCAGTTATATTCATTTGGATGCGGAAAAAATTCTACTTGTAGCAAGTAAGTTGTCTTTATTTACTTCGTGAAGGTAATCATATAGTTGACAACATGACATGAAAAATTGTCTTGAAACCGTATAGAAAAAACAACGTAAACTGACTTAAAGGTAATTCTCTGTAGGGACCGCATTATAGCGGTAAAAACAAAGAAACACATAATTTGAATAATGAAAAATTGTAGAAGATTATATGTAGGGTATCCCATAAGTAATGGTAATTAATTTAATGACGGATTTCTGAGACCAAAATAATTCGATTCAGCATAATTTACCTGAGACAAAATGTGATCATCTATTGNNNNTAGANAAGGAGGAGCAANACCCCGGNAGTTANCTTATNCTNTNNNTGCNAAGGTGGGAGGCGGNGATGAATAGGGTCNGCTCNTATAGCNCTACGCNATACGACGTCTNGANANCAAAGCTCAATTGTTGNGTCGTNCNNAACATGNAAAAANCCCCACNGNGNCTTTCCATCAANCGTTCCANGNNGCTNNNCTCNTGNNAGGACCNNNGNCTCNGNANACATNNGTAGCGTAGATACTANCATNCGNTAGTGNGCTGTNGATGNTGCACNNCCCNTCGANTTTGCGGNTATGNNCGATNNAGATNNTGAGTGCNNNCNNCCCAGTTTACGNGATGNNACNNGNGCCNNTTACACAACCAAAGGCAGTTNCCCNCGACANNNGATAGNGCGNTGCANGNNGTACANACACAGGNANCNTNATGNAGGCTNNNCCNAAGCGNTNANNNCNGTATNCNCCCANTTGATGGCTCNTTGGNTAAACAGTCAGGGACATAATAGCGTGCAAAACCCACTTGGAGTAAGAAATTTACTGTTTTAAGCACATTTTTGGAATCCTTATTAAATTTCCTCTCCGATAAGCTGAAAAAACACTACAAAATTTGGTACAGTCAAAGAGAAAAGCGGTGTCAAAATTTGAACTGCCAGAAACACAGTTTGAAAGAAGAGTCAGGGACAAAATCGCTTGTAAAACTTACTTGGAGTAAGAAAATGACGGTTTTAAGCACATTTTTGGAATCCTCATTAAATTTCCTATCCAATAATTTTGATTGATGAGTTTGATTAAATAAAACAAATTCTCTTTATACTCTAATTTTAAAAATGAACTAAAACAAAAAGTTGAAACCAATTTAAATAAATTAACAAACGAAACTTAATTATGCAAGTCATTCATTCTTTAGAATGTTACCGTCGTTTGGGGTTTATGGTACCAGAGGTCAGAAAAAGAAGTAATTTATTTTATTCAGGGTAGCATTTTATAGTTGTTTATTTAGTAGCATTGTGTAGTAGGTACTGGTCTAGTTCAGCAAGGCGCCGCATTTATGGCCCTCTCAATTATTTTATAGGGAAAATGCATTGCACTAGCAGACTTTTGTCCGGAAGGACCATTTTGCCGGAACAAGATAAACCCAATAAACCTTAGGTCTAAATGGTTTTCAGGTCACTCTTATTAGGTAAATGTAGCTAAAATCACGATCCTAAAATATTCTTATAATAAATACCTTTATTATAAAAGGCACCTGCATAAACTGTCTGGCGCCAATAAAAACTGGCATGCAAGTGCAAAATTGAATTTACTTGCACACCAATTTTTACTGGCGCAAGTAAATCTATGCATGTTATGTAAACACGTGATATGTAATGATCCAGTTTCTATAAAATTTTGTAACTTTAGCTTCATATGTTTTTTAATTGATATTCAGCTAACTTTTGCTTTGTTTTTAATTAAAATTTGTCTATCCTATAAATCTTTCAACAAAATTCTCATAGTACATTTTGAATTTTTTTCCTAATTTGACATAATGAACACCGAAAAAAATGGGTCACTCCATTTTTAATTTTTTTTTTCACAATTCACACAATAGCCCTGAAGAAGTTTGTAATATAATCAAAACGTCTGCTTATACAACTACTGAACTAGTCCTAAACATGTGAATACACACTTAATGTACAGGGTGGGCCAAATTGGACGCTTTTAAATGTTCTGCTGTAATCAGTCATTACTACTCACTGGTTTAGTCCACCCGCGGATACCACCAATATATAGCAAAAATCAAAGTAAAATGAGATGACGTTAAAGTGTAATAGAAACAAATATTTTGAATATACAGTTTGTAAACGTTTGCTTCTTCATATTTTGTCAAATTTAAGATATTTACCTTCCTGTGGCGACCTAGAAGTCTATAAAGTTATATTTTGATTTTCCTTTCTATTACATTATTACGATACATTTTGACAGTTATGCCATTTGGCTGTCAGTTACAGTCTTTTGTTTTGTTCTAAACCTGAAAATTGTCAAATTCAACCCCATAGAAGTACGAAACATACTTGAAAAGTAACAAAATCAGTGTAACTTTGGTTGAATGCATTTTATACCTTCATCAGTGCGTTTTTGGCATTTATAATATTTGGGTGTGTGTTTCTGACTTAATTTTAGTCTATTTTTATATATGACAACCGTAAAATTCTTTCCATAGAACTGTAAACCACAAAACAGTCCTAAAATCCAGTAAAATCAGTATAAATAGTACCCAAACGCATTCTATAGCTTTATAGAATGAAGATGATGACTGATAGAATTTTGACAGCTGCGACAGGGTATTGTCACGGCTATTTTCACGTTGATACCAGATGATATTTTAATTTGTTTCTTTCGTTGTAAATACTTACCACAGTCGTAGAAAAAGTATAGTATTCTACAGGCATATAATGGCTATTACTCACTCGATGATTTACAAACTTGTTTTTCGTGAGTAAAAGCTATCATTACATGCTCGTTGAATAATATACTGTTTTTGATAAGTATAGAGATAAAATAATGATTCAGCCTACTGTCCACTGAAGTCTTTTTAAACTGACCATTAGATTTAATTTTTTTTCTATACATTAACAAAATCAAGTTGTTAAGTAGGTACATTTTGTGGAGTAGAAACACAGAAAAACAAACAAACAAGAAAATGATAATGTAACAAAAGTTTGATTTTCTTGTTTTTGTTAATTTTTCACGAAACTTTCTTACTATTAAAAGAACAATAAAAAAATGCAAAATATGAATTGACACCCCATTGTATATTTAGAAAGCGGTTTGTGAGAAAACCGACAGGGTGTCTGCTGATTTTGGCTCCAGCCAATAGGTAGCCGGATCCGACCCTTAAACGGACCCTTGGCGTGACCAAATACATTGGGACGTACGGAAAATGGTACCTACTTTTGAAACCGAATAACTTAGGAAGGGATGTTTGTATTTAAGGGCCATTTCTCCCAATGTACGTTCTATTTCCGTTCGAAGTGTCTTTTCAAAAGCATCTTGGAGTTTTTGGAGTCTAGTTCTTGTTCCTCAAGTGTGCAGAATCAATTTGGTAAGTGTATTTTAAATGTTTTTGTGCTTTTGTTTCTATTCAGTGCTGCCTCTTTTCTTATATTCATTGATTATTAACTAAAAATTAGAGAATCCCTAAAAATATTTAAATTATATCAAAAAATTACGGAAATTTAGAATTCAAAAATTCATTTTTTCATCTGTTCATTAGGCTTATTATAAGCTTTCCAAAAATATATATTGGTATGCCATTATTTTAACTAAGAAACTGATAATTTAGGATATTTGAAATGATTTTACAAAAGTAAAGATATCTGATATACAGGGGGTATTTTTTGATATTTTTCAAAATAGAATCCAGTAGTGTAAATAGTTTTTTTCTATTGGACACGGTTTTTAAGGCTACGCATATAAAACTGTTTTTTTAAATGAAAGACCCTGTATATTATTTCATTTTTGAAAAGATCTTAAAATTACCATTCTAATAACATATAAGACTTGATAATTTAAAAAATTGTTGGCTTGTAAATACATAAAATTTTGCAAATATGTATTAACCCTGAATGCTTACAGTTTACAATATACAGAGTGAAACAATTTATTTGTATTATGATTTTTTCATCATCTACTTTTGAAAAGATAATGTGAACGATTTATGCAAAAACACGTCATTTGACAGATTTTTTTGATGCTTTTTATGCTTTTTTCTTCTTTTTGTGCTTATTTTAGTTTTTTGTGCTTCATTACTGCTATTTTTGTATGGTTTAACTAGTTTTTTTTACAAAACAACCTTTTCAAGTTTTTAAAAATAAACTAAACTAATAACTGCTTTGACAAAAAATTGCTATATTAAGATATTGAAAGCTTCTGAACGACAAAAACATGTTGCAAAATGTATAAGTATCAATTTACAAATTTAAACTGAACAAAAAATTTCCAAATGCTCCTGAAGTAGTCTAAAAAAATGTAAAAACATTCCAAAACACTATGGAACCTCTAGAATGAATTGCAAAGCTTACAAAGTAGCCTAGAAGCTTCTAAAAGCTTCCAAATGCTTTTCAATTTATCTAGAAGCTCTCAAAAGCTTCCATATGCTTCTAAAGCAGTTTAACAGCTTCTAAAATCGTCTACAAGGTTTCAAATGCCTTAAAGGCAGTCCAGAACGATTTTTGTGGTTTTTAAACCGGACTCTATTCATAAAATAAAAAAATAAGACGATTAAGCTAAATATTTATTATAGAAATGTTGCCCAGTTTTAATGCACAGGGTGTTTGAGAATTAATCAAACTTTACTTTCACTTTGACAAAGTAGCACAACATTTAAATAAAACGTGTAACTAAATTTGAGTTACAAATTGAGAAAAACTGATCTATTTTACACTAAAAAGTATACTTTATGAAATTATCTACCATTCTTGTGATATTTGCTATAATATTTTTTGGTGCGTGTCATTTTATGCGTCTTAAAGAAAAAATTATTTACAAAGTAAAAAACACTTATTTGAAGATACTATTTATACACACTTTTTTAGAAATAAAGAAATTGAAAGAAAATTGTCATTATTGACCGATTTTCACCGTACACTAACGAAAGTTATTGTTTTTAACACTTTTTTATGATCCCTTAATTCGAAAAAATGCAAATAAATCGAAAATCGTAAAAAATGCGTACTTTATAATAAAATAGTTTAAAAGAGCTATAAATCTAATCTAATGAATAAGTTAAATTAAAACCACACTGGTCTAAATACATTTTTCATGTAAATTAACCAGAACAAAAATTTCATTAATATCAAGTTATTATTTTTTTTCAAAATTTTGATGTAATTTTGGAAAAAAACGTAAAAAGTCGAATATTGCTAAAACGGTTAGAGTTCAATAATTCAATTTTTTTTTGATTATTTCTTGGAAATTTCTTTCTCTCTTTTTTTTGATATGAATAGTATTTTTTGAACTTTGAGAGGTATTTAACATCAACTCGCTTTTATCTAAACAATAAACAATATGACATTTTGACTAACTGTACCGATTTGTGATTTTCAGATTCATCACATCAGCAATATGGCATGCAAAGCTGACTTAGAGACCATTGAGGATGGTAAGCCTTCAATTAATTGTTATTAATCTTTATTATTGTACTCAATCAAAACTATTTACAATTAACTAATAGAATCATGATTATTTTAGAGATCAAAGAGTCCACGTCAACTTTAGAACAAGCATCCCAGTCAACTGACAGATTTTTTTCGATTAAGGAAAACGCATCGATGGATGAAGGATTTGACAGTTTTGACCAATCCACGTTGAATACTACTAATAATAAGTTTTTTACTCCTAAAAAAACGGAATCGGCCACCGATAATCCAGATATGATCAACTCAGCTGGGTCAAAAATAAAAGAAATTGCTAAATCACTAGAACATTTGGATTTCTCCGCAATGTCCGTTCGTCACAGTACTCCTGAGAAGTACCTAAACAAAACAGTTTCATGCCAAGATGTAAAGCGCAGATTGGATGAATTTTCCCCAGTAAAATCCCATTCTTTAGGAAACGGAATAGACACTTTCTACCCGCACTCAATAACTGATTTAGGATTGTCTCCACGAGCAACCAGACCAAACATTGACGCTTTCAAAGCCCTTTTTGAAGATTACACTAACGATATCTTCAAAAAAGTGATGAAAAAAATGAAGAAATCTCGTATGACGGCTGCTGAAGCCAAATTGAGGTCGGTGATAGACGAGATGGAACAAGCCATAAATAAGAGTATGGAAGATTGCACTGAACCGATAGCTACACAAGTGTTGAAGCATATAAATGAAAGTAAAATACTTAGAAACCAAATCCTAAATGCAGATGTGACTGTGAATGATCAGGAAGAAGATCTCTCATTAAGATCAAACGCTGACGGTTTTAAAGCCTTTTTTGACAATTACACTTACGACATGATTAAAAAAATAATGAAAAAAATGAAAGAATCTCGTATTATGGCTGGTAACCCCAAATTAAACACGATGATTGACGAGATGGTCATAAATAAGAGCATGGAAGATTCCACTGAACCTGTGTCTGTGAATGACCAAGAAGAAGATGTTTCACAAAAACCCTCTGAAGATGCCAAGGAGGACGAGATTTCACAAAATTCTAGCAGTGATATTGAAGATTCTGAAAGCGAAATCTCAAAAGCTGAAGATGACATAAAAAAGATCTCAGTTTCATCCTTGCTTCTGAAAGATAACGTAAACTGTTTTTCTTTAGCATCAGGCAGTGACATCGTGGTAAGTCCAAATTCATACCCAAAATTAGAATACTTTTTTTAACTCATTATTTTTTACAGACTAGAGATCTGACATACCAAATAGTCAAAGACTTCCAAACACTGGCCGGTATTGCATCTTACAATACTACTCTCAATTCCAGTGTATTGGATGACAGAGGAGACTTGGAGATTGGACTCCGAGAGCACATTTACATCAACGAGCAGATCATTAAGCAAATCACTAAATTGATGAAGTTTGCTTACAAACGCCAACCGAACTTTTTAGGAAGTTTCACCCATTTGGAAGGGGAAAGAATTTTCCTTTTGGCAAGTAAGTTTTAAAGTCCAGCTAGAAGCGCTTAAACAATTTCCTAACATTTTTTTTTTACAGAAACCAGACGGGATGTCTTACTCAGCAACATCTACGAAGTTCCCAAGCCTGTTAATGAAGCATCAGCCACCATTAGTGTAGAAAAATTGGCCTGTCGCTTCATCATCTCAAAAAGTTTAAGTCGACTGAATTTAAATTCGTTCTTCTTGTGTATTTTGGAACACAAAGATACGGTATACAGCACCACCGCTACAATTTTGAACCCTAGCGGGTCCATCAACTTTGAAGGGCATTTTATCTTTGAAAATGTCTCCAACACGTTCAACATTAAAATCAGTGTGTATTCATTGGCTATAAAAATTGCCACACCTTCATGCGTAAACTTTGGATTTTTGCGCCGTCGTCCTCAACTGCCCATGATGAGTTTAATAGGAGTTGCACAAATTGGTTTAATGAACGCCAAGGATCGAACGTTCTCCATTAGAAACGCGAACGTCTTAAGACCTGATTACAAGCTTGATGCTGTTGTTGAAGCTAATTTGAACTGCGTTTAATGACGATCAAGAAGACAAGATCTTTGTGAATGGCTGATACTGAAGATGACATTTGCGTGCTGTTTGACAAGATTAAAGGAATTCTGAAATTGAAACATCAGTGGATAGAGCTGAAAGAGTAAATTTGCTTTTGTGCTTTTGTTTATTAGGTTTTATTATACCTATATTCTAATAAAATATATTCTTTTATTTTCTGGTTTTTACTGCTACTCCCATTGTAGGGTTAAACAACACTAATTTATTTATTAAGTTATTCGATCTTAATAGAAAATTGTTAAAAAACATAATTTTGGTAAACCAAAATATTTCCAGTAGACGATCACGAAATATAAGATCCATTCCATTGAAAATAAGAAAGAAGAAAATAGGATTGCCATTTAAAAAATTATATTTTAAATATTAGAGATACCCTGTATAAAATTAATATTATGTGAAATAGCATTCTGCAAAAGGCTGTAAAAATTCGTTTTGTCAGAAAAATCAATGTCACAGAACTATTAATTTTAAATTAATGATACAGTATATTAGGAATTTAGAACACTTTTAATTTCAAATATTTCCTATTGTACCAGCTCATTATAATCAATTGTAAAAGTTTTTAAAGAAGAAAATGTAGTAATCATATGATTACAAAGTAATACAATGCAGCATACTCATATTCAGTAAATTAAAGAAAATGACTGATGCTATTTTATTTACATACTAACATAATTATAAAAGTGGTTTTATTGACTATTTTGTCATCAAATATCATAAATTTACATATAAAATGCATAACTAAATTTATACTAGTTTCACCTTTTAAAACATAAATTACAGACAAAAAGTTTTGCAACTAAATATACCACTACCTAGTTGATTTCATTATTTAATAATATATTACTTTCTGTTTATAATAATTTCAGGTTACAGCATTGTTTACTCTGAAGTAAACTAAATTTTCATTAAATTAAATTAACTTAATGCTAAGTTCTTTGAACTTGAATGTGAAATTTAACAGAAGGTAAACTCTGCACTTCTGCAGTAACCAAACACTGAATATTTAAGTTAGCTAAACTACCCCTAATCATTCCACAAGTAAACGCCACAAATCTGGGTGCAACCTCCAAATACTGTTTCCCATTAGAAAGTCTGCTGAGGAATCTGAAAGAGTTGTCTTGAAGCACATACACACCTTGATGATTGGTTCGAAGATTATCAATTTGTTTTTTATACACTGCAGACCAGAAATCCGTGCAAATAAACTTCATTGTGTCCAGTTCATCTTTGAAACGAGGCATCTCTTTAGTGAGCCTTTCAATCAGCCTGTAGCCTGTTGAGAAGCCAATGTATTCTAATGCAGATAAGTCTTCATCCTAGAAAATTGTTAGTTTTGACTGAAACTGGGGTGTTGTTTAGGTTACCTTTTTGTCTTTATCCTTTTCATCTGCCTTTTGGTTTTGTGTGTAGTGGACTACTTCAGAGTGAAGAAGGTCAAAAATGATGTCGTCTGCCATTATGGAAAGTAGAGTTTTCTAAGGAAACGGTTTAATAATTTGTTAATTTTATATACTTATGCAGATATCTGTTAAGTATTAATACAAAAAGTTAATAAATTATTAATTTGTAAAATAAACAAAAAATTCAAAATATTTATTTGTCATTTGTCACTGTCAGTTTCAGTGACAAATGTCAACTCGTTAACTCTTCTCTTTTTCTAAGGCCGCATTCGTTTTCAAGCACCATAGAGCGAGCAGGTAGATATTACTCTCGGTTGCAACAAATCTATTACTGAAGCAGTTTCAAACCAAACTCGACTTTCCTAAACACTTTTTTTTAAATAATATTTTTTTACTTAAAGCTCACAGTATTTACTGGAAAAAAGAAGAAGACTTTTATTAAACGCCACTAACCAACAAAAAATCTGTCAAAAGGTAACGGTGACGCAAGTGAAATCAACATTAAAAAAATGTCTTTAAAAAGCAAACAATTTACGAGAAATTGCTGGAAAACGTTATTTATATTATCGACCCCTGTTACATGCCTTTGACTGGAAGGTTATATGAAGTGTACAGAGAATCTGTATCCTTTGTTCGGACACCAAGTCACCCTCTATTTTTAGATCATACATGACTGAAGCAATCCTTGTGTTCTTATTGTTTTTTATTTGTGCATATTAGGATTAGCAGAACACAACTAACTAGGGAAACTATCCGAAGGAAGAGAAGGAGGGCTTACTTGTTATATAGAAACTAAAATAGCTAGAAAAAAGTGATAGGTCAGCTGTTTTTAGTGTGTGGCGCCTCCTGGTACAGCGAGCGCAAAGCTGACATTTAAATGGCGCTGTCAAAACAGGGGGATACGTGCATATATTGGACCACATTTCAAAAATGAGTTCACAAGCGATCGTGCCGCTATCGTCCTGTTCAGTGTGCGGCTCTAGTGAACATTTGCTCAGGTGTGCTCGTTGCCGAACAGTTTATTATTGTTCCAAGGAGCATCAACGAAAAGACTGGAAGAGACACAAGGTGCTCTGCAAACAACCAGACTGTGCCAGTGCCCCTTCGACAAGTTCCAGTGTTGAACAAAAGTATGGACACACTTACAGTAACGAATCAGAACTGAACATTTTACCGCTGGAAGGTAGCTCAGAAAGTGAAATTCTGAGTGCTGCAGGTGAAGTGCTTGGTGAGACCATCAACCAAGTGCTAAACAACAACATTGATGAGAAAACATCAACAGAAAAATCCTTAAAGTGTGCTAAGACAGCTATGCCAATTGTGGGGGAAAACATAGTAAAACCTCAGAAAGGTTTGAAATACTTTCCTGAGGTGACACTAGGTAGTAGTGCCCCCCATTTTGAACCTAACATAGATGAAATGTGCAGGAACATTATACAGGACATGAGTGATTATGGGTTGTGTGTTCTAGACAATTTTCTTGGTGATGAAGAGGGTAATAGAGTGTTGGCTGAAGTGTTGAACATACAAAGGAAAGGTGCTTTAAGGGATGGTCAGTTGGTTTCACCTAGGGGCAAAGCAACTGAAGACTTAAAGACTATAAGAAGTGATAAAATTTGCTGGGTGCATGGCAAGGAACCTGATTGTGAACATATAGGTTATTTGATTGGTAAAGTGGACACTATTGTAACTAAAGCAAATAAAATGGCCAAAAATGGAAAATTGGGACAATACAACATCAAAGGAAGAACCAAAGTAAGTGCTTTTATGTATTGTTTTGTTGACATTTAGAGGTTGGGTTCTTTACTATGACCTTAGCCAAAACAAGCTTTATTGTTTACATTTGTAGGTCATGTCAAGTGTAAGACATCAGAGAGGCAAATTAAGTAATGTTTCATTAGTTAATTTGTTAATATTTATGACTGAGTGAAATATTAGAACAAAACTGACTAATCGATATTTCAGTTTTTTAATATTCAGTGTTGCAGGAAGTGTAAATCAAGTAATATCAAAATTTCGCACTAATCTAAACCTACATAATTGTATGTTTTGAGGGATTTCACTCTGTATCTAGTACACAAATGTTTGCCAATTTACACTCCGCCCACCGCGCCATCCTCCATCTCACTTCCGCCTGTTGTCCGCCGTATTCATCGATTTATCATCTAGCATAACGACGTGTGCGGCTAGTCACGTACACAAGGGAAATTCATACACAAGCGAATTTCACACGGCGTCCATTCATTCAAAATTCCATATGATCGTTATTGCGCAAGATCATATTTTGGAACCACCGGAAACTACCAAAAAAACAAATCATTTGGATTGTTTCTAGATTTCGGCATAAACGGCAAATGCGTTTTTACAGTCACTTAGGTCCGAAATTTGTTGCCGAAATTATACAGTTTGCCTATGTGACCTGCATCTGCTAGGACTAGTCAAAATTTGATATTGACCCGCTTTCCTTTTCTCTGATTGGGCGGAATTAAATTTGCGTAAACACATTCTGTAGATATGCAAGAATTTTGGTACCAGTTCACTGTATTAATTTAAGCTGTTTTATGTTTAGATTATGATGATGTGTTCAAAAGAAGTCTGTTTGTTAAGGGGATCTTGCAAATGATATACCTACCTACAATAGAACACAATACAAAATCTCTTTATTTTCAATTGTGTAACAATTATAGATTGAAGCACAAAACCCTAAATAGTTACAATCCAATATTGAAATAATCACTCAAATAATAATGCTCTAATTCTAATAACAATTTTTTTCATCTTAGTTTTAAACGTTTTCTTATTGGATATACCATTTCAAATTTTTGGCAAACAATTATACAAAAGAAGACACATAGAGAAAGGACTTTTTTCTATAAGTATTGATCTATGTATAGGATATTCAGGAAGATATTAGAATAAACAATTTTTATGTGTAGAACACTTGCAGAGGGTTTTGGCAATTTTTAGAAGGTTTTCAGTTGTATTTAGGAGCCTCTGGCAATTTTAAACAATTCTTAGGTTTATGACAGGTTAAACTGAGGGTTAAACCGATTCATTTATAGGCACAAAATGTCACAGTCAAATGAAAACTTAGCCTTAAAAATGTCAGTGCAAATGACCGGTAAAACACTTATATATGCCTCTGGCAAATTTCAACATGACTCTAGAGGCCACTGGCACTTTTTAAATGGTTCTAGAAGTTTTTGACAATTTAAAACGATTTTTGGAAGGCTTAAGACACTTGTAGAAGCTTCTGGCAATTTCTAGAAGGTTTGCAGTATAGAGAGCTCTAGCACTTTCAAAATGGTTGTAGAGGCATTTAAAAATTTAAAACAAGTCTGGGAAAGTTTTAGACAGTTTTAGGTGTAGAGAGGTTTTTAGTAGCATTTAGAGGTCTGTGGCACATTCAAAACGGTCTAGAGGCATCTGACAATTTAAAACAACTCTGGGAAGGTTTAAGACACTTGTAGATGATTCTGGCACTATTTAGAAAGTTGTCTAAAAACTGCCAGAGGCACATTGAAAATTGCCCTAGATGTTTTTGGTAATTAAAAATAATAAAACAGTTCTGGGAAAGTTTGCAGAGACAGTTGCAGAGGGCTCTGAAGCTTTTCAGGTAGTTCTCAGTAGCATTTAGAGATTTGTGGCACATTCAAAATGCTCCTAGTGGCCTCTGACAATTTAAACAACTCCGGAAGGGTTTAAGACACTTGTAGAGGCATCTGGCACTTTTTATAAGGTTGTCAGTAGCATTTAGATGTTTTTGGCACTTTTAAAATGACCCTAGAGATATCTGATAATTGAAAAAATTTTTGGAAGGTTTAAGACACTTGTAGAGGAAACTTTCCAATAGTCCTAGAGGCGTCTAGCAATCTGGGAAAGTTTAAGACAGTTGTAGATGACTCTGAAACTTATCAGGAAGTTCTCAGTAGCATTTAGACGCCTTTGGTACATTCAAAACGATCCTAGAGACATCTGACATTTTAAAACAACTCTGGGAAGGTACAAGAGACTTGTAGAAGCTTCTGGCACTTTTTATAAGGTTGTCAGTAGCATTTAGAGGTTTCTGGCACTTTCAAAATAAGCCAACAATTTTGGAAGGTTTAAGGCACTTGTAGAGGCCTCTGGCCACTAAATGAAAATGAGATATGGAGAAGAAGATATAATCATGAAATCTACCAACTTTTCAAGGATGCACCTATCTCAGATTTCGTCAGACTACAGAGGCTACAATGGGCAGGCCACGTAGTAAGAATGCCGGATAACAAGCTACGAAAAAGGGCCCTCAATAGTAGAATGCAGGGCAGAAGACCAAAAGGGAGACCACGGAAAAGATGGGAGGATGGAGTGACAGAAGACGCACAGAACTTGATAAATGCCAGAACCTGGAGGAGAGCGGCGTTGGATCGACAGTGTTGGAGGCGGAAGATAGAGGAGGCCAAGGCTCAATTTGGGCTGTAGCGCCATTGGAGAGAGAGAGAGAGGCCTCTGGCACTTTTTAGAATCTTTACAATAGCATTTAGAGGACCTTTCAAAATGATCTTAGAGGTTCTGGCAATTTAAAACAGTTCTGGTATATTATGGAATAGTAATTTGATTAAATGAGAACTAAATAGCATTGTGTAACTCAGTAACTGTCCTAATTGTCTAGTGTTATCTCAGGCAAAACTTCAAAAATCGAGGTCAGTTCATTATTAGAAATTGTCATTTGAAACAATTAACTCATCATAAAGTGACATTATCTGAACTATTATAGACTATGTAGAGAGAATATACAGGGTAATACAGAATATGTATTACAAATTAGCAGGGCAAAAATGAGCAGAAAATGTTCTAGAGATTACTGTCCTTGAAGCTGTACTTTTGCACTCAAAGTCCAATATTATCAGTGTTTCAGTCAAATTCTACAACACAGAGTATAGTAAAAAAAAATTATTTTGGTCATTAATTTGTCAAAATGATTTTTGTTGAGTCGGTTGTTTGGCAAATAATTTATTGTCTTCAGGATTATCTCCTATCGATATAAATATCTTAAAACGCATTAGATAAAAATTTGAAGCCTAAAACATTCACTTAATTAATTTTTTTTGTAGTTGCTGGATCAATGTAGTAATCTACGAAACGCTATGACTTAGTCAAGTATGTCTCATACGTAGAAATCGTCTCAATTTTGATTGATAATCCAATTCATGGTAAAACATTTGGATCATTTAATAACTCTAAGTAACTAGAGAGAATTACTTTCTAGAGAGAGTTTTTCCTATTTTTACCTCTTTAGTGACAAATGCGTTTTTCATCTTCTATTACGCAAAATTGTGTTATCATCTAATAAGAACAGATAAATAGGTAATTAAGTTGATCAGTTTCTGTATTACTAAACTACTTGGGAGTTGTTGCAAAAAAAACCACGACCCAAATTAGTCCAACTTAAGAACCATGTGGATGTGCTACTACATATGATAATTAAGTAGATCTCAAGGTAAATTTCTAACAACTTATTAAATAAGTAGAGCGGGTCACGATCAAATTTTGACTAGCAGATCCCGTATAATTTCGGCTACGTGACTTTAGGAAGGCAGGGTCTAAAATTGAGACCTAAGTGTGATTAGGTATTTCGGTCTATTTTAGGGTTATTGATTATTTAGGTTGAAAATATTCTTATATATTGTGAGCACATGAAGTACCTTAAGTTAAACAATTTTAAAGAAAACTTTTCTTGTGAACTTTAGGGTAGGTTGTTTCAAATATTACCTCATAATTTTTGAGACAAAAGTGAAAAATTTGCAAGCCTTGGTAAATTAGAACTAAAAATTCCCAAATTTTCTCTCCACTGTTAAGTGTTAATGCATTAACCATTAGCCAATTTATTTGATATTCTCCTGACTCTTAGTGTTTAGAAGTTTTACTTTTTCTTCATCAAAAGTCCTATAGTTTTCTCAATTGAACTCAAAGAAAAAAAAAAGTAAACTCAAGTACAGGACTTTTAGTTTAGTAGTACATGAGAAAACTTTTAAAGAAGCAGCTTTACAGAAACATTAATTTGTTTTTAAGGAAATGTGGATATAAGCACTAACTAATTTTGATTAAAGCTTTGTAGAATTTTGAAAACTAGACATTGTTAAAGTAACTTTTAACATATAAGAGTAGTCACATCATTTACATGTATCCTGTATAGTATTACTTCTCTGAAAAGATTCTGTTTTTCTGATTTAAAAAATATATATGATGTCATATTTAACTTGAACTGTTATTAATGTATCAACCATAGAAATCCATAGTTGTTCTGTTCGTAGCTTAGTGGAAGTAAGAGTGTTATCCCAGAAAGGTAAAAATTGTTAATTGGAGTCCAGCTGTTCAAGCATTCATAAGCCATTTTTTGGAATGTTCCCAGTATTGTAGATGGTATTAAAAATACCAGTCAGGAATGTGATGAACTTATTGTCAAGAAGCCTGAGGAATTCCGAATGTACTCCATCTGGCTCTGGAGTCTTTCCTTCCTTTTAGAGTAAAACTACCTCATCCTGCATGGGGAGTGGGTCTCCTCTCTCATAAAAAAACAACTGTTCTTTATACTTCTTCCAAGTTTCTCTTTCCACAATCAGCTTTTCTGTATCATTTACAAGTTTTCCCACATTTTTTTTTTGAACTTTTCTGTAACTTCTCACACTTTCCTATATACATTGGACTCATCGAATCTGCTTTGCAAAAGTTCAGTTTTCATTTTTCCAACATTTCTTTGACCTCACTAATTTACCACTGTATGTCTCTTTGTATGCTTTTGTACGTCGAGGAGCTGTTCTTCTGTTTTCTCCGTTCTTCCATGAATAAACAAAATTTCTTCATCCTCATCATCTTTGACATTTGTTATTGTTTCAGTCAGTATCATTATTTGTTCTTCTGTGTTATCAGTCTCATCCGCAATTAGTCTGCTTTTGTCGTTGATGTCTTTCTTTATATTCTTACTATGTTGTTCTTAAGTTTCCTAAGATTATATTTTGGCCGTTTTGTTTTATGTTTGTTATGTGTTAAATTTTGTCCTATATTCTCCGACAAGTGTATTAGTATTTATATTTATATTGTATCATTTTACGACTGTGTCGTCATCTTGATTTTCCGTATACTCATAAACTTTAGGCTATAAAAACGAATCAGGAAAATGCAAATTGTTTACTGTTTATATTTCAGAAACATGTGCAGCCTTCATTGTAACATTGAATGTTTGATCGACGTATTATCAGCACGAATTTCTGGATTTAAAAATGATTCATTTTGAGTATTGGCGGCTTAAATGTAAACAATGAATAATGTGTTAAAATGTTTTAAGAACACAGTTACTATAGGATGCACTATTATATTTAATAGATGCGGTAGTACTTAGGTAATATTTTATTTAACTAGTAATTTTAAGACAAATCTGAAAATTTGGCCTGAAGTAGATACTGTTATCTATATCTACTATCAACTTATTTTGAAAGCTAGATTAATTTACTCTATTTGTAATTTAAGCTATTATTGTCAGTCAATCAAAGTTCCATATTCAAACAATTTTTTTAAGAAAAAGACTAACAATACAGACAGATCCACCAGTGTTTACATATAAACTGGATACAAAATATTGCCTACATTTTTATCTCACTTTGATAAAAAAAAATCCAAGATACAGCTGTTGATAAGGGACTAATGTCCTTAAATTTGTCTCAAGGTACATTTTTTTGTAAAAACTTTAATTGCGTTGCAAAGCCTACAGATTAAGCCATCATCGCTCCCAAACAAGAATTTGGTGACATGACATCACCAACCTAATCTTGCTAATTCGTGCTAAGCAAATGTTGACATGCAGCTGGCCGATAAAAAACCTGACAATTATTATTACTGTATGTATCACCATTTAAAACTGGGATTTTTTTATTTTTCTCATTACCTTCTGGTTTAAAAACGAGCAAACACAATTGGGGACGATAAACAGAAAATCGCAACTTTATTGACAATACTTGGAACGGGTTTATCTTTTCGTTTTTATTGTCACGTATGCCAAGTGTTTCAAGTATTTCAGGCTTTCAGTTTTATGATTGCAGTTATTAAATGTTTCATTCACACTACTCCTTTGTCATCCACTCAACACAAGGACAATTTCCTCGTAAATATTATGAATGTAAATTAATGTTACGTTTTCAATATTGTTCTAAATTTGACACACAATCTGTTTCCTGATAATCTGATAACTTAAAGCGGTTGGTGAAGATGTTTTTTTTAACTAGGTGTGTTTGCAGGCAATGGTGGCATGTTATCCAGGATCGGGCGCACACTACGTGAAGCACGTAGACAACCCTAACAGGGATGGTCGATGTATCACAGCAATATACTACCTGAACCGCAAATGGGACATAAATAGGTGCGGTGGACTTTTGAGGATATTTCCTGAAGGATGGCGGGAAGATAAAGTAAGTGGGAAAACAGTTAAAGCAAATGCTTTTGAAGATTAGTATTAGATGCTTAGTGAGTATAATCCAAAGTAGGTAGTAATTAAGTAGAATTCATTCAAGTTGATTTTACATCAAAGACAACTGTGTGAATCTGACATGAACAAGTAGTATAATCAATCAATCAATCAAAAAAGTTATTGTCGGAAACTTAAAGTCATTGACAAAGCCCTGAAAACACATACAAAAACAGCAAAAAAAGAACATACATAATTATTACACTACACATACAATATGAATCACACATAATTACACCTTACAATTATTAAAATAAAAACAAAACAAAAAGGCAGTTACCCTGTATAAGAGAGGAGAAAGAGGATCAAAAACACAAACAGTGTTGCTTGGTCAATTTATGGCAGAACAAGGTGCCTTAAGAACTAGAGTAGAATTCGTCCTGAGAATAGTACGCCCCAGAAAACAGAAATTATCATCAGATAAACAGAAATTATCATCAGCTAAATTAGAGTAAGTAATGATAGATTCCAGTTAGTGACAAGTATGAAAATGTAAAATGTACTGTTGTGAGTAGTAAGTGATTCTGTACACGAAATTTGTCTATTCCTTCTGTCCAAGAGGCTCAGACTTTTGTAAACATCCACAATATTCGTACAAGGGAAAATGTTTTCAGGGATAGCATCTTCTCGGTATTGCAACTGTATGATTTCCGTACAGTTCAATAATTAGTACTCAATAGTCACTCAGTGAAAAACTTCTTGCTTTAGTAAAATTCTTCAGATCTTTGAGAACAACGACCTTTTTGCTTTTTTATTATTCACCAATAACGAAAGTACCAAGCTAACACCGACAAATTGCTACATTTGCCTTCACATTCTCCTTGTTACAATATCATTACTGGGAGGATTTAGTTCTTTTCGTTAAATTTCGACACCTTTCTGCTCAAACCTTAAAATTTGTCCATATACAAGGTGGAGATTAGAACTTTAGCCAAACTTGTAGCATAGATAGGCGCCCCATAGACGACTAGTTTGAACAAGTAAACTACATACGTCCGAAAACAGCCACAGTTGGCGTAAATACTATCGAAAACCTCCTAAAAATTATCAGAAACTTCTTCAACTGTAGTAAACTTTTAAAAAAATTTGAAACTGGCCAGAAGCGTCCAAATACTTCTTAAAATTTGTCAGAGGGCCCTACAAGTGTCGTAAACCTTAGAAATATCGTTTAAAATGACCAGAAGCCTCTAAATACTTTCGAAAACCTCCTAAAAATTGTTTGGAGATTATACAAGGGCCCTAAATCTTCAAAAAAACGTTTAAAATAGCTTTACAAATGTCCTAACCCGTAAGAAAATTGTTTAAAACGCCCAGAGGCATCTAAATAGTATTGGAAACCTCCTGAAAATTGTCAGAGGCGTTCACAAGAGTTCTAAACCTCAGAAAAATTGATTAAAACTCAGAAAAATTGTTTACTATCGTAAACGTCCTAAAAATTGGTCAAAATGGTCAGACGTCTTTACAAAAAATGTCCTAAACCTTACTTACAACAATCGTTTAAAATGACCAGATGCCTCTAAATACTAGCAAAAACCTAAAAATTGTCAGAGGCCCCTTCAATTGTTCTAGACCTTAGAAATATCGTTTAAATGACCAGAAGTCTCTAAATACTATCGAAAACCTCCTTACCCAAATCAAGATACGAAAACGTTGGGTATTAAGTTAAAAATTCTGTAAAACTTTGTTTAATTGTACTTTAATCAATGTTTCCTGGTGTGGACTTAGTGGAACTTGTGCACTTCCCACCATTTAGTATTGACAAACAATTTTCCCTTCAATAATAATGGCATAACGCGGGCGAACTGAAACGTGCCTCGTGACGTCACATAGCACTTAGCCTGAAATTCGTCGGTTTAGCGCTCTCTTGGTTTGCGTTTTTAAACTTCAATAATTATAAATCTTCTGATCTTTTCCTAACTGGTTATATAACTGAACAATTTTCAGGTGGCAGACATAGAGCCTTTGTTCGATAGACTGTTGTTTTTCTGGTCAGACCGACGAAATCCCCACGAAGTACAACCAGCGTACGACACGAGGTACGCCATCACGTTGTGGTATTTCGACGCCGCGGAGAGAGAGGAGGCTGTGAGGCGCTTCGAAAAAGAGCGTAAGCCTTTCAAAAATTATCAACTTGAACAGTGTGGTTTTATTATTAGTTGATCATTTTGCAGGTTTAGCATTGGCAAAAACTACCTCGTCGTCAACTTGACTGATAGCGTCGAACAAGCGACCGAAGCTTGTTTGACTATATAACTTTCGTACCTAGCATCGTGTTTGACTTTGAGATACGTGTGATATTTTCTTATTATAGTATTTACCATCTCGAGGGATGTCGAAATGCAATCGTTACATTGCAACGATTAAGTAAGTGCCATTGGCAAACCGTACTGTTCGGCTAACAAATAATAAGCCTCGTTTATTTCAGAACTGGTTATGTTAATATCTTATCACTTATCTGTATCTAAATCTATATCATAATACAATAATACATCAAAAGTTAGATGTTTTTATGCGACGTCTGATACTGATATTACATTTTTGCCAATTCACTCATTGTACGTCGTTAATGCTGCGAAATTATTCATCACCTAACTGTGTTAGATTGTATCAAATTATGTATGTATAAATACTTGCATATAATATGTTTATAAGTGAGAAACGTCAATATTTTGTTAATAACGATCGAGAAAAAATAAAATTATAACTTATCCCATACTTATTGTTTTATTACCTAATGTGCTCATTATTCACATCCAGAGCTAATTAATTTAATTGAAAAATGTAATTCAATTATTTCCAAGTAAATAATTGATTTTTCAATTATTAAACAAAAGTAGTTGCAATTGATAACTGAAGTGGTTTTGTAAGTATGAATTATAGGGAACAAGACCTGTAAGTCCATGAACAACTTTTCTTGATGAAATTCAGCAAAAGTCTGCTAAAAAATTGTAGCTAGTTTAGTTCTCTACCAAAAGTTAAGAGATATTTTGTTGTTAAGAGTCTCAGAAGGGAGATATTTGCTTAGGAATGCTTAGTGAAAAGAAATTTTAATTTTCTACGAAAACCTAAAAGGACAATTTGAGTCTGAAGATTTGTGAGTCTCTGAAAAACAATTTTATTCTCTCTCTCTAAAGAGAAAAATTGTGCTTGTTTAATTCTCTAACAAAACTTTACAGAGGCATTTGGTTGTTAAGAATATCAAACGAGTGATATTTGTTTAGGAATATTTAGTGGGTGCAAACTTAATGTCTACTTACGGAACTTGGCCACCTGTGAAAATTCAGGGAAAGGTTACAATTTGCCCTCAAGGGCTTCAGAAGGGAGTTATTTTACAAAAACTAAGACAAGATCTATAAGTCTCTGAAAAACAATTTCATTCTTCTGTATTTTCTTTTCCTTGACAGAATTCTTGTTCTTGTTCTCATATTTTTGGACTCACTTACAGTTTGGCGACACCCTGCATAACTAAGATAAATGGCGATTGGTACAACTTTAGTAAAATTAATCTCAAAGGAACTAAAGTAAAGAACTTGTATCAAAATTAAAAAATGTTTGTTTAATAAATAAAATAACATTACGCTACATCAACCGCACAGTCAACAACCGCCTCGTCTATGTTCTTAGCAGGATAGTACATCTTGAAACTGAACTCTCGAGTACAAAACTGTCCCTAAAACATTACGTAATCAATAAAACGTAATCTAAAAACCAAGTACAATAACCTACAGGATTCATTACAATGCAACCTTTGTAGTTTTGATCATACCCTTCGGCTTTGTCTCCGATTACTACCAAATCGGGTAAAGGATACAAAGACATGCAATAATCAAAATCCCAGTGTACGTTTAAGGCATTCAAACTTAACGGCGTTAAGTGTCCTTGACCTATTATAGTTTTAGCGATCTGCAACATTTTTTTATGATCATCAACAGACATTTTTTTAATGCAGCAAGTCGTACACATTTGGGAGTTTCCTCTTTGGATGGTTTGTGAAGGGTTCCTTGTATGAATTTGGCCATAAGATCTGCTCTAAAAACCACAATTTCTTTAGAACAGTATTGTATTCTGCAGGGGTTGGTAGCAAAAATTGCGTTTGGCACTGTGCGATGCATTTCTTCACTAACGAATTTAGGTAGTTCTAGTCTGAAATACGTTTAAAGAGTAGAAGAGAGTTTAATATCTAAGTGACTCCCAACAAATATTGTACCACATCTTCAAAAATGTTTGCTAAACAGAGTACTAAATGTTAAAATTATCAGATAAATTTGTAAAACAGTTTTTAAATTTTATTTGACGCTGGCCTTTGATGATCCAAAACAAAAATTGTAAAAAGGTCATAAAGATGTTAATTTAGTAAAATATTTTTTACATCCTGGTGTTACAACTGCGTCAGGTCTTATCGAACGACTAAACAATAACTTTTACGTCACTAAAAGACTGAAGAAGTTTTGTTTGTTCAAACATATTGAGAGTATTGCAAAAAGTAACAAAATTACATTTTTAATCCATTTTTCTCAATTCTTCAGTCAACAAATTTTACTAACAAATAGACACAACCAAACAAAATGGTGCTTTAAATATTTTGACTGAGACGATCTTCCTGATAATTTTACTATTAAGTTATATTAATTAATTACAATAATGTTCTATTTATAAAAAGAAATATGATTTACACCAAATTTTAGTACAGTTTTTGTTGGGAGACTATTTTCGATTAACAATTAACATACCTGGGGACTACATGAGGCATACAAGGATCCGCCAAACCGGGAACAAATATAAACCGGCTTTGATTTAGTAAAATATTGTACTTTGATATCAATTCACCCAGTTGCTTAAAATGTTTGCGCAAATCGTTAAGAGCCTCAATACCATGCGACTCTGACATAAAATTACCCATAAAAACAAACGCGATAGGTGGTGAAAACTGTTCCATTTGCTCAAACAGTTTTTCAAGTTTTATAAAAGTCTGTTAAAATTCACATTTAAAAAAAAATAAATAAAAATAGTTTAATATATGAAATACCTGAGGATGATCTAACCAAACATCAGAAAGAAACACAAACATTGCTCCAGGATTGTCTAGTAGATGTTTAGTGAGTTTTTTTGAATCTTTCAATGGTTGATTCGAAGGCCCGCCAAAGTAGTTTAAATTTCCAAATGTAGGCCTGAATTTGCTGTTTTAAAATATTATACTCCAAACATTCTTTTACTTACCTTGAATTGATATAGTCTTCACCTGTAGGCATAATCATTGTGGATACATGCAACACTTTATCTTCGTAATAACCATTAACAAGAACAATACAACATTCAGTGTAAAAGCCTGGGTGATATCTAAAAACTCACAAAATTGGATGCTTCTGATATGTAAAAGATGTTTCACGATAAAAGAGTCATATTTTATGGCCTAATCAACAGAAAAAATAACCCGTAAACTTGCTATACAAGGTGTCCTACGGTAATGAAAATAGCTTTGACAGTATTCATATTGATTTTTGGTTTACGATCCTCGGTTTGATAGTATGTAGTAGCTTTTTCTTTTTGGTGGGATCAGGCACTTTATTACCCGTAGTCTAAGTGCTAGAGGGAGACTGCAAGCTAATAGGAGGTTTTTAAGTTTGAAAAATGTTGTTTTTGCATAATTCGTTCTTAGTTTAACTTCTTCATCGCAGTCCCATCGTTCGTTGATCGTGGCACCCAGATATATACCCTATGACCCTAAATTTGGTATTGGTAGCGTTGATTTTAAGACCAAAACGTTTGCCCATGTCCTCTATCCTATCCATCATTTCTTGGATATCCTTTAAAGTTGGTGCTACAATTGCCGTATCGTATATTGTTTATTGAATATCTGTTAATCTTAATTCCTTTACTTTCTCCTTCCAGGGCCATTTGAAAGATCTTTTCCACGTATAGGTATATTAAAAAGTATTGTTGACAATATACAGCCCTGGCGGACTCCTTTGCATACATTGAAGGTATCTGTTGTCAGGTTTTTGTTAACTCTTATTTTTCGATTTTCTAAGGATATTTTAAATTTTTTATTTTTTGATTGGGCATGGATAAAATTTTTAACTAATTAAATGAACTAACCTAACCAAAATTTCAGATTTATAGTCATTACATTATTATTTAGGGGTTTTCTATAATAGGCAGTAGTTTTTGGTAGACCATCCTATACTTTGCCCTTTCTAAATGAATGAATGTTTTTCATTGTGGACTAAGCAAACATGACAAATTTATTATGAAACACCCTGTACATGAAACAAAATAAATACTTGGCATGTGATAAATCAAGTTGTACTGTCCCAGTAGGGTCTTCTAATACATATTTCCCATCAGTAACTTGTAGAAGAGAACCTAAAATTAATGTTCTTTCCAAAGTAACTTCGGACAAAGTTAATAAATAATCTACAGTTTGTAGAGTGAGTTCATGGTCAGGTCCTCTTAATTGTGTTTGGGCAAAAGCCCTTCTAGTTTTTTGCAACACTTGCGAATACCTTTCCAAAAACATTTTGGATTTGGCTGTTGCATCCGCAAGTAACACTCGTTTACGTGTACATGGAAGATAAATTTTACGGTCCTCGTTGTAAAACATTTTAGGGAAATCAAAGGCGTTTATCACATTACAGATGGTTTCATGTTGGTCATACCCTGAATGTAAACAAACCTACAAAATTTCACCTGGTCTAGTGGTGGTTCAATGGGGGTGGGTCAAGTACCTCCAGGGCTCTTTCAACCTGCTTAAATTCGACACTCTGCCCAGGTTGGCAATGAGTTTCCAGTACCTGACAGATGTTTAGTACTACTTCGTTGAACCCATTTTTGGAAGACAAATCGACGTTTTCTTCCACAAATTTTTCAACTAAATAAGTGCAGTATTCTCTGAAAAGTGTGAATTACTTAATAAAGTATAATAAAAGTGTGTAAACATACCTTCTTAAGTTAAAACCAGATAACCGAAGAGCACTTCTGAGTTTTGTCTGAAGTTGCTCTATATTTACCATTGTTTTGAGGTTTTCCAACTAAAAATTGTCTTAAATATCAATTAATATAATAAAACTTTGGTAAACTTGTATATTTTAATCAAAAAATTAAATTTTAAAAACATAAACAATACACATATAAACAACAAGAAACTTTTGCCGCCAATTTGAAATTTCTTCTTCTTTTTCTTTTTAGTGGTCCTGTCACGGAACTCTTGACAGCAGCTATATACTGGCCTCATTCGTTTTCAAGCTCCATGGAGCGAGCAGCGCGTTTTTGACGTCATGATGACGTAATTTAACAAAAGCATAATTTAACCAACTGTCAAATTAGGTGATCGTGACGTCAAAAACGCTCTGCTCGCTCCATGGAGCTTGAAAACGAATGCGGCCACAATACTAATTTTCATCATAAACGACTTAAATTTTAGGCGTATTTTGTCGATTAACTTGAGTTTTAAGCTGTAGTAACGTAGGGCATCTTTTTTCATTATAATAAGTACGAAAATTAAATTCTTCTATTCAAAATATTTAAGCAACATTTATTTATAGGTTAGCAGACAAACTTCAGGCAACATTGCATGTGTCTTAGCTCAGCTGTTAATCACTAATCAGCTGATAAGAATTTGTTTGTTTTCTTTTTTTTTCAATAAAGTTAGTTACAGTTACATTATTGGCACATGTTTACTTTAATTAAGGAGATTGTTAAAAGGGGTAGCCAGTATAATTGGTAGATATTGAAGCAGTTTAATTACAAATTGATTTAAAAAATAAAAATGGAGAAAGGAGCAAATCCGGTAAGTGACCATTTCACACTCTTGTGCAGTTAAGACTTATAAAATAAGATCATTTAAGTTGTAAGGCAACTTTGTTTTTGACTACTTTTATATGTATATAGGGTGATTGTTATTTGTACAAACTTACCCAACTGAATCTTTGGTTTAATATGAAACAAAAAATTCATCTGATCCTATGATTCCACAAATGCTTTTATTTAGAGATTGACTTCTACAGTTTCTGAGATAGGTAGCTATACCTACTGATTGTAAGTGCACAGCACTGTTGGTGCTTTGTGATTGGTCAAAAATCTCTCTCCCATCCTCCTAAGGCTATAAATGGCCCCATTTCTTTTTACCCTGCATGGAGCAAGCAGAGCGAAGGTGACGTCACAATGACGTAATTTGACAGTAGGTCAAATTTGCTCTACAGGTTTGATAGTCAAATTGAATGGGTCCAAAATGTCAAAAATCAAAACAACTCAACCAACCAACCAACCAAATATATGAAAAAAATTTCGTGTACATCCCTAAAATATAGTTTAAAACGTCATTATTTTCATCTTCATCTATGGATGAAGAGGAACATTCCAAAAGGTCTTCAAACTAGTATAAATAGACAATTTTTTTTTAATGACTGCAAATTCATCAAATATAGTTTCTTGAGACAGTAATGGAATGTATATTATAGTGTCTTACCATAATAAAATATCTCCTGTTTGCTTGTTACTCTCTTCCAATGAAAGGTTTCAATTATGTTTTAAAAATTAATTTGTATTTTATTTTAAAAAATAATAATTAATTTCCATCAATGTCAAATCTGTAAAAACTACGCACTTCAAAAATAACCTAAGCAGGGATCGTTTTTTTTTAAATTCATTTTTGTACTATTAACTTGAAGGTATTTAGGCAGTTGAGGACAATTTTGAAAATAAAATATTTTTACTTGAAATTTCTTGACAATTCTAGTTTTTAATTTATCAAAGTCAAACGGTGTGTGGTACCAAAAAAGTGTATAGAAGGTAAAAGTTGCATCCCATCGAGGTGCATTCAGATTAAACGTTCTTGAGATATTGAGTAAAAACTGCAAAAAACGAGAGTCAACTTTGGCGCCCTCTAGCGCCTAAACGGGGCAACTTAGCCGTGCCCGCTCAACGTCACGTGATAGCCCCGTTTATTAGCTTTCTTTTGTTTTACGGTGTGTTTATACAGGATGTTTCAAATAAGCGAGTTATGGACGATTTTCTGAAAAAGTGCACCAAAATTTCGCTCAAATTGGGAATTTCTGCTTTCGAGGAGGGTGGTCAAAGGCTGCTAGAACAAAAACAATTGAATATCGATACAAAAACAAAGTAGGCGTAGAATTTGACGTATAAAAATCGATAAAAAATTATGTATAACACCCTGTATACTGATTATCTAGGAATAAAGTATATGCAAATATCTACAAGATTCAGTCTAACTTCAAATCGAAATTTTTGGTGGCACATTGAAAGTTGGGATACACTGACAGACCACGTACACATCGTATAAAACTCGATCGGATTAAAATGACGGAAAAGGATAGGAACTATACACATACTAAATAAACACTTTGTATACATTGAGGCAATAGCTATTTATATATTTTGCAGGAAGAACTTCAAAGTCTTGTTTCTGAGGGAATCCAAATCTGGAGCACCACTCAGGAAGTTTTAGAAGAACAGGCTAGAAAAGAACTCGAAATATTTGTTGAAGAAAACCACGAGAACCGCAATCGTACAGTTGCACTAACTTCTAGTCCGGTAGACGAGAATCAACTTCAAATACCTGAAGATGTACCATCAACTTCAACAGGACACTTTAGCGTGCCAGTGCGTCAACGTTATTTGGAGTCAGATGCGTCTGAAACTGAAGATGCTGTAGCAGATGATTCAGGAAGTGACTATGTCCCTAGTGAAGATGAAGTGGAAGTCAATAAAAATAAAAGAAAACCAACCAAATCCAAGAAGAATAGCAAAGTGAATCAGAAAGTTACAGATGATGCTTTGGAATGCAATTATAAAGCCCGGCTAGAGAGTTACTACAAAAAATTAGAAACTGAACTGGAGCAACTAGGAGTACAAAACGAAGTAAACAAAGACTACAAAAAGCTTAAAGGTGGATTGAAAGTTCCTAGGGAAGCTTGGAATAAACTCTATGACTACCAGAAAGAAGGTGTCTTTTGGCTTTGGGAGCTGCACCAAAGATCTAGTGGTGGACTTCTAGGAGATGAAATGGGTTTAGGGAAAACAGTTCAAATTATAGTATTTTTACTTGCATTACAATACAGTCATGTCATATCTAAGCATGGCCACTATACTGGTCTAGGCCCTACAATAATAGTCTGCCCAGCTACTGTAATTCATCAATGGGTTCAACATTTCCATAACTGGGCTCCTGAGTTTAGAGTAGCCATTCTACATCAGTCAGGAACTCATCAAGGTCAAAGATCTAAACTCATTTCCATCATGAACAAACACCACGGCATTATAATAACCACATATGAAGGAATACTAAAATTTAAGGGACACATGGTGGAGCATAATTGGCATTACCTAATTCTGGATGAGGGTCACAAAATTAGAAACCCTACAGCCAAAGTCACAGTAGCAGTAAAAGAAATAAGAACCCCGCATCGGATAATGTTAACTGGAAGCCCTATGCAAAATAACTTAACCGAACTGTGGAGCTTGTTTGATTTCACCAATCCTGGAATGCTAGGAAACCTGGCAACTTTCACAGAACATTTTGCCAACCCAATTTTGCAAGGTGGTTTTGCTAACGCAAGCCCTATGCAGGAAGCCACCGCCCTTTCCGTTGCTTCAACCTTAAAAAACGTGATTACACCATTTTTGTTGCGCAGAATGAAAAGTGAAGTCAAGGCGGATATTCAGTTGCCTCATAAAAGTGAACAAGTGTTATTCTGCTCTTTAAGTGATGATCAACGGCTTTTATACAGAGACTACTTGATGAGTCAACAGGTTAACAATATCCTTGGTAGAGGAGTAAAAACTTTCAGAAGTGATAATTTCTTAAAAGCCAACATTCTCATGGCTATAACAGCTCTAAGGAAAATATGCAATCACCCTGACTTGTTTCTGTATGATGAGGTTCCTAAAGAAAGTGAGGATGTAAAATATGGATTTTACAAGAAGTCTGGTAAAATGGTTGTAGTGTCAGCTCTCTTGAAAATCTGGAAGAAACAGGGGCATAGGACACTATTATTCTCACAAGGAAGGTTGATGCTAAAAATATTTGAGCAATTTTTGGAGCAACAAGGTTATAAATATTTAAAAATGGATGGGGGTACTAGTGTCAGTTCCAGGCCTCGGCTTATAGACCAGTTCAACCAAGATCCCAGTTATGACGTGTTCTTATTAACTACAAGAGTTGGAGGGCTTGGAGTTAACCTAACAGGTGCTAATAGAGTGATTATCTATGATCCAGACTGGAATCCTGCAACTGATTCTCAAGCTAGAGAAAGAGCTTGGAGAATTGGGCAACAAAAGCCTGTAACCGTTTATAGGCTACTATGTGCCGGCACTGTAGAAGAGAAGATGTATCAAAGACAAGTCTGGAAGCAGCTGTTAAGCAATAAAGTTCTAATAGACCCAACTACCAATAAATTCTTCAAGTCATCCGATTTATTTGACTTGTTTTCACTACCAGAGTCCCGCGAAGCTATGCCAGAAACTACAAATATTTTCAGGGAATCCAGGGTGAAGATACAGGAAAAAATTGCCGAAAAAAAGGCAAAGAAAAAAAATAAAACTGAAGAAAACACGGTGACTTTCACAGAAGATCAAGTCAAGTCAATGAAAGAACTGGCACAACAAATTGCCAAAAGCATTACCCAGAAACTTAAACCTGCACCTGTAAAAGATGCTTATCAGCTTGAGTTGGAAGAACAAAGAAAAGCCAAACTGGAAGAACGGGCCAAATTGAAGCAACTAAGCCCTCAAGAACTAATTGATTACAACAGATGGAAGGCAGCTCAACAGGAAGTCAAACTCAATACTTTAGACGACAAAATCGCCCCTGCAAGCTTTGATCAAGCCTTGGAACAAAGCTCTAAAAATGCAAACCTCTACCACAAAATATCCACCAAACAAATCAAACTGAAAACCATTAAAGCTTTAAAAAGAAAACTGGAAGACTCAGAAGAAACACCTGCCAAAAAAACCAAGCATACTTCATCTATAGACACCTCAGGGAAAATTGATGGTGAACCAGTGGAAGGGCTGGTAAAACGCGAAACCAAGAAGCTTTACTCAAAAGTATCAAAAAGCGATAAAGACAATAACATTTTAGAGCATCTATTTTTGAAGAAAGGTGTTTCAGGAGCTTTGGAACATGAATCAGTGCTGAGTAGTGGCAAGAAGCCGCATAGTCTCAAAGACAGGACTCAGGCTGATGAGAAAGCTTTGAAAGCGTTGGAAGCATTGAAAAAGTCTCGACTAGATTCTTGGAAGTGGTGATATTAGTCTTTTATGATTTAATTTAAATCTTAAGAATCATTCCCGAAATACAAGTACATTATCAATTCAAAGTTATACAAATTAGTTTCTACCCCACACAAATTGTCTGAAACATTATAAAAAATTTCGAATAATAATTGTGTTTGTTCAGTGAATATTTTTCACATCCTACATAACAGTGCAAAGGCAAATATCGACGTTAAAAATGCATAATACTACAGAGGATTGAAGAGGAAATTGATGTTAAACTAAGTCTAAATTTTGACTGTTCCTCTAATTTTGCCGGTGTGTATTCCTGATGCTCCAAACTAGTCCAAACATTGATTTTTATTATGAAAACTAGCCTAATATCAATTTCTTCTGCCTCAAAATATACTGTGATAAACACTCTAAATTTTGAATAAAAATAAATGTCAATAATGCTATACTCAAAAATATAAAATAACAAAATTTAAATAAATTCATGGTGCTGCTATTAATTTAGTTTGCCAAGCAAAGATTATGCATTTAAGTTTAACATAAAACTAATCCTACTAAATGTACTCTTGAAGTAGGTATAGGAAATAATAATAATATTTAAATAAAACCACAATTTCCAACAATTTTATTACCCCACTTAAACTCCCAAAGACAAAATAAAACATTTAGGAAAATATACCTTCTAATAAATATTTGTACATACATCTTAAAGAGAATTAACAGACATTTTCACTTACTCTGAGGTTGGGCAGTTTTGCTTAAAATTTTGTATGTATTTTTGGACAAAATATAACTCATTGCTGCTGCTACTGTTGTTCCCGCTGTAACATACCTAAAACATGCTTTAGTAGTGTACAGTTAAGTAGGTTTTTTTAATTCAAACCATACCACAATCCTTGCAAAGCTGGATGGTTCACATAATCAAATACTGGGGCAGCTAAAGTGGACCCAACTAATAAAAGTTGTACTGCTGTGTTGACTTTACTTATAAAAGTGGGAGCCAATTGGGCTGTTGCATGTGTAGCATCAAAATATCTCACAAAAGTTCTCTGCAATCATTATTAAAAGTTACATGACAACTTAATAAAGTGTTAAGAGTAACTTACAGGAGGTGGTAGTGATTTATACCTGATAACAAACCCTGCAATAACTAATAAAACATCCCTAGTTATAATTAGACCAGTTAGTGGAATAGGAATGAGTTCTGCATAGGTTAAAGTAAGAAATAATGTAGCTATAAGGATTTTGTCAGCCATAGGATCCAGAAAACTACCCATTTTGGATGACTGGCTTTCCCATGTTCTTGCAATCCAACCATCCAACTACAAGTTTCTTTAAAACATTAATCTGATTGAGTTTCAGTAAAACACTTACTAAATCTGTAACTGCAGCAAACCCTAAGACACCCAAGGCAAAATTAAAGTCACCTTGAACTATCAGGAGCCCCAAATAAGGGGACACTACCACTCTAGTGATACATAGTAAGTTTGGGATGGTATAAATGTTTTCTTTCTATAAAATTCAAAATCCTACACATTTATTCAAGTAGTTATAGTAACTTACAATAACAATTTCTTCTACTCTCTCCCTGACTTTGCTTTTAGTATTCTTCAAGTCTTGCAGTATAACATAACCCTTTTCTTTCAGTCTTTGTTCCCTGTCCCTGAGTTTCTCCTTGTTATGTTCAAGGTAAGCTTTAATTTCATCTTTCTTTTGGGTGAATTTTGTTGAGGCTCCGTCGGATTTGGTGCAGTAGACTCTGCAGGAGTAGCCGCTGAGCCGTTTGAGTATTAAGGATATCAAGGGGTCGTACAAATCGGTGTGCAATTTGATAGCCGATAAAGGACATCTTGTGTATACATTAGGTTTGAGCCTGAGAGGTCGACTTTGATATAAATTACAGAATAATGAAGTAGGACGTCTAAATAAATTCATAATAATTGTTTAAAAAAGTGAAAAAAATAAACATTTTCCTGAACGAAAAAGTGGGGTTAAGTTTATCTGTATCTGTTCTTCACTTCTTAACAATCGACGTAAACAATACAAATACCTGAAAAGAGAAGAGACTTGACTTGAATAAACCGCTTGTAGAGTATATATCGCAGTTTTTCAAGCCGCTTACGTTCAAGCGCCTTGATTAAGTCTACGATGTATAGGGGATTCTTTTACTTTTCAGTTTTCACAGACTGAAGCTCCAAATACAGTGAAAAAGGCGATTGGCTAGACAGGAGTCTTGAAATGCAATAGAACAAAAAGAAGATTATTTTGGTTTCTCTCTTCTCTTCAATTAATATAACATATTTTAAGCTTTGTCACGTGACTATGCATTATAGATAACTTAGAAAGTCACATGATTTCAGTCTGTTGGTCTGACAATAACTAAACGAACTGAGCTATCCCTAGTTAAAAAGTCCTTCTCTCAGCCCTATTCCCTTAAGGGTGCAGGGGGATGAAATCGTTAAAATGTCAAACGCAAATGGCACGATTTCCGAATGGTACGTAAAAATCAAACTGGTAAATCTCCGAGTAAAAAATCAAGAAAAAGCGAGCCAGAACCGTCGCATAATGTGATGTTTACCACAACAACATACAGTTCAGTTCATAAACGCAACCTTTATGTTGTCTCCTTCCCAATAATCTTTTTGTTTACAATTCTACGTTCTCTGTTGTATCAAATTTTCGTCATCCTACGTTTTATCTATTGCCGATCCGCGACTTATATCGTTCGTACTCGTAATGAACCAGCAGCCACAACCAACGAAACCGAGTCCAGTAGTTGTATTTTAGTAGAAGAAATCACTGAAATGGCTCAAGTACGAAGTACAGGGCCAGGCCCTGGAGATCCCTTGTTAGCTAAACAGAAACATCATCACAGAAGAGCCTTTGAATACATCTCAAAAGCTTTGAAAATCGATGAGGAGAATGAAGGTTAGTTTTTTTTCTAGACCTTGAATTTGTTATTATTGGTGGGTTTAAGGTCAAAAAGAACTGGCAATCGACTTGTATCAAAGGGGAATTAAAGAGTTGGAACTCGGGATTGCTGTGCAATGTTGGGGAGGCCGTGGAGAAGTGTGGGAGCGGGCTCAAAGACTGCACGAAAAGATGAAAACCAACTTACAAATGGCCCAGGATCGACTGAACTTTTTAGGTATTTATTGTTGGTTTGTATGAATGGAAGCAAGTTCGAAGGGAGGTTTAACCTCAAACATATTCTGCTTTATAGAAAATTTGGTAAATGTGCAGAAGTTACAAGTTTTGGAGACTGAAAGTAAAACCAAGTTGAGCAACATTCCTACCCCTAAAGTTATTCCCAAAGCAGGTATTTTATTTTCAGTTTAATTTTTTTGTTGTCCCTATGGTTTTACTAATTAACCTTACATCTACTTAAATAGTTTACAAAAAACTAAACATACTTACTCATGTAGTTATAATTAAATTAACACACATTTAGATACACTGGTGACATTTTACTTTTATCTGGCTGCTGCCAGAACAAATAAAACATTAAAATCTAGGCTTAAAATGTCTATATCAAAAACACTTAGAACACACATTTCAATTTTATTTACACTTACTTATATACAGGGTATCAAAAATGTACTGTGTGTCATTACAGGGTGAAAAATGTATATAATTATTGGCGTTTCAAGATAAGAGATACTCCTTCTGGTGATCAGTTATGAAAACAGTTTCGGGCATTCCAGCTGTTATTTCTCCCTTTGTTTAATTTGTTTACCTTGATTTTGGCATATTTTGGTTAGGAATTTAGCCCTGGGTTTCATAAATATGGTGACAGTGTCATATTATTTACTGTTCTCGCGGAGTGAGTTTACCCGTGCGTCACGAAGGCTACGTCATTTATAATCATATGAATCAAATCAAGTTTTCGTCAACCAACCTGTTGTGTTCATATTATAGAAAAGGGTGTGTCTAAAGCTTCCTCACATTTAAAATTTTGCATGTATTGTCAGTCAGAAAGTAGAAATCTTTGGCTGCAAATTTGCACTAAAACAACCTTATACCAAAGCAAATCAAAAATATCTTGACCGAAATAACATTTTTTATTTATGAGAAGTCTCCGTTTGGATCATAGAATTCCGTCTAAATTTGAAACCTAATTTATTTACCAAAATTCGCAGAGATGTATCATCAATATGTAGTATTTTTTTAACTTTAAGCTCTTGATTTAGGTTCTGGA
Source organism: Ips nitidus (assembly GCA_018691245.2). Lineage (NCBI taxonomy): Eukaryota > Metazoa > Arthropoda > Insecta > Coleoptera > Curculionidae > Ips > Ips nitidus. The sequence goes on from CM042794.1 coordinate 7,237,526, forward strand.
TGGTTACATGTTTCTCTAAAATAAATACAACAAATTAAAAATTCAATAAGACATTCTGAGTGATGCTGTAGTATCTCATATCTCATTTTCAGGTTGCAATCCACTTATTTTATTTTAAACTCGCTGGAAAACATTTTAGACGCTTATTTTATTTTTCTATGACTTTATTATTAATATGTTTCAAGAAATTTTTATGAAAAATCTATAATGCAACCCAAAAATCTCAGTCTTTGGAAACAATGAAATGTTAATAGATGTTTCTTACAAAAGTAGATATATTTTACTATTATTAACATACTATCGTTGTACATATCATATAATGTATTTCGAACATCCATTTTAATGCTTTCAGATAAATCAGTGGTCTTGGCCCGTCGATAACATCTCGATTTACGTTTTCTAGGTGAGAAAATCATAAGATTACTTGCTTGTTTTTTCCGAATCGAATAAACAGTTTTGCGGGAAATTTTCAAAGCAGCTACAACCTTCTAGTATCAAAAAAAATACATCAGTAAGAATATGTAAGGTCTTAAAATTTCTTATTTTCTTCCTGAACAGATAATAAAGCTTCTAAAGGTCCTCCATTGGTTTTTTCCAATTCAAAATATTCACAAAGGTTAAGAATTAACTGCTGGGCTTGTCTGTGGAGAATTTTTCCAGACATTTTCTAAAAAAATACTGTAATAGTAAGTAATTAAGAATTTATGAAAAACCAAATGGCTAAATAAAAACCATAATAGACACTCCCACTTTTTTTTCAAAACAGGTTAGTAATTGTGCCAATTTTGGTTAGATAGTGACAGCCGACATAAAAAAAATAAGAATATTAATAATAATATTATGAAAGTACTTACAGAATGTTAAAAGCGTAGAAACAATAGCTCTTAAAAGAACTGTGGTGGTGTGGTAAATAGAAAACTTTATAAATGATTAACAAAACAAAGAAACGGAAAAGAATTAATAGTAAACAAATCAAATAAATTTCGATGGTTGTCAAACTGACAATGACTGAAATAGAAGCGCTAATCAGTAAATGTTTTTTTTGGAAGACATTCACTTAGATATTTACCCTTTCTGAAAGTGAACAATAGACAAGGATGAAGTCAATAATGCATGTCTACTTCTAAATCACAGGGGGATGACGCACGGGTAAACTCAGTCCGCCAGAACAGTATAATGTTAGATTAGGAACGTGTTGCCCGATTTTAGTTCAAATGGCGCTGCGATCTTAACTTGAAACGCCAATAGTTTAAAACACACTTGTACAACTGTATGTAGATATGTTTGCAGATCAGATACTTGACTAATCAGTCACTGTTACTTTAACTTAAGAAGTAAAATTGAATCAATTTTTGCAAGAGGTAGACCGCCGATAATTGTTTGTACACCAAAATGCCTTTTTGCATAAAAAATACCTTGAAAAAATTGAAAATACCTCACAATACTTCTATTATTAATCAACTGCCTTGAAATACATTATAATGCCTTTACAGTAAAACGCAAATGCCCGCATGTAAAAGTAGTGGCCCGAGCGAAGCGAGTTTCTGGTTCTTGGCAAACAATTTGGTTATTCGACTTTTAGAGAGAGAACTCTTGTCTTAATTTTAAATTACACTAAACTGTTGGTGATGACGGCAGTTTAAATATACAGGATGAGTTAGAAGGGTCATATTTTAGGTATGTGCTATACAGGATACATGAGAATTTACTACGAGAATCTGGGACATCATACAAGATCATTTAAAATGACCCAAAATGTACGATTTTTACTGTCTTGTGCTGGTTGATCTAAGATGTATGCATTTTTAAATAAACCAATTTTTCCTGTTGTATAACTTAGAAGAAACTAAAATTTTAGAAATTCATCTATGTTTTCAAGTGAGTTGCAATAACATTGAGCAGTAGCTAGCAAGCTACTTTTTACAGTTTTCCAGAACTCGACATTGATTTGATCTGTTTACCTTATACCCTGTACTCCTTATACTGCCATTATTTATTTACATTAGTATATAAAATATTTACAACTGTGTGGTGGTGCATCGTGTTGTTCCAACAACAAATTGTAAACTTGTTGGTTAACTTTGTTACACTCTTTAAAGAAAAACACTAAATTTTTAAACATTTGGAACAAAGAGTCGAGGTGGTCTATTGGCCAGCTAGACCGCCAGACTTTAGTCCTCTGGATTAATATTATACATTATTGGATTCAGTTATAAATACGACCATGAAGCTACTCGAGCTTTTTTGTATTAAAACCTTAATGTTTGAATATATTTGTATTTATTTTGTTCCCATGCATTCCACAAATATTAACATTTTCGCCTAACACCCTGTATGAAACGCTTTACTGACATTAACTTGTAAATGATAGTTTTGGAAATTAAACTAACCAACATTACAAATTCAGCGTCTGGACGAAAACTAACCGTTGCGGGAAAACGTGCGACAAACTCGCCATTATCAAAAAGCCAAACCTTGCCTCGCTCAATGGGGTCCCGTTCAGCTCCAATTCAACCAGTTCGGCCTTTCAATAAAGTGTCATCCACACCCCCGCTGTGAAAAAGCAGCTTAGTATTCCGGGCAATGTTCCTTCTCCAGTTAGACGGGCTAACAGCAGTAAAACCACAACTGGTGAGGTCATTTAACAGGGTTTTATAGTTTTGTAATTTAGTCTAAAATATAAACAGATAATCGCAATCGTTTACCCGCGACGCTAAAAGGAGTGGATACGAAATTAGCTCAATGCATTTTGGACGAAATCGTTCAGGGTGGACCTCAAGTGAAATGGGATGATATTGTTGGTCAAGAGACTGCAAAGCAAGCGTTACAGGAAATGGTTATTTTGCCATCTCTAAGACCGGAGCTGTTTACTGGGTTACGAACCCCCGCTAGAGGTCTTCTGCTTTTTGGTCCTCCTGGAAATGGGAAAACTCTATTGGCTAAAGCTGTAGCCACTGAGTGTCAGGTACTCACTCCAGTTATGGAAATAACAATGATCTTACTACTCACATTTTAGGCCACATTTTTTTCAATTAGTGCTGCCAGTTTAACATCCAAATACGTGGGCGATGGGGAGAAAATGGTCCGCGCTTTATTCGCAATAGCTCGGGAGCTTCAACCCTCAATCATATTTATTGACGAGGTGGATTCCTTATTGTCCGAGCGGTCAAACAACGAACACGAGGCGAGCCGGAGGCTCAAAACCGAATTTCTGGTCGAATTTGACGGTTTGCCGAGCAATCCAGAAAGTGAGAAAGTTTTGGTGATGGCTGCCACAAACCGTCCACAAGAACTGGACGAAGCCGCTTTGAGACGATTTACTAAGCGGGTGTATGTCACTTTGCCGGGTGCTGATACACGTGTGAAGTTGTTAAAAAAGCTTTTGGCAAAGCAGGGCAGCTGCACTTTGTCCCAACAAGAGTTGAAACGTTTAGCCACTGTTACTGAGGGTTATTCTGCTAGTGATTTAACCGCACTTGCCAAGGATGCAGCTTTAGCTCCGATAAGGGGTAAGTAGTGTCAAATATTTAAAATTTATCTGTCTTTTTTTGATGGGATTAATTAAAATCGTCAATTAAGTAGTGAAAAAGTTGCTGTTGCAACAACAGTTATTTATACTTACACCATTTTTTATTCACGAAAAGAACAATTAAGTAAGTTCTTTGAGTGAATAATAAAAATAAATAATAAATAATTGTGCCCTTCTTTCTGTAACTTTGTCTTGGTCGGTCGAAGCACCCCTGGAGCGATATGCGAAGACAGTTTTGATACATATAGGATACATAGTAGAAATTATTTTTGATACAGCCACAGTCTGCCGAATAAATAGCCTTAGTTAGTTAGTTAGTCTTCTTTATTTCTAATTATGGTCACAATACATTCCCTGTAACTACAAAAAACATACATGAAAACACAAAAAGAAACAGCGTCATTTTAAGATGAGCGTACACCTAATAGTCTCTTACATAATCCCTGATATATATGACTCTAAATTAATTAACATCTGTTTTACCTTTCTTTAAAAAGTTTCTCATTTCTTTCTAATTTTAAATCATTTTGTAATGTATTAAAAAGCTTCAAACAGGCATAATATGGATTTTTTTCGGTTATAGTTAATCTGTGTATCGAATAATTTACATTTACGCTGTCGAGTGTTATAACTATGATGTACCTCCAGATCAAACATATTTTTTGTTTTTGAAAAAGAAAACTATACATTAATAAATATATAGTCCCCACATCGTCAGAATGCCATTAGCTTTGAAAACCCCCCTGCAGCTCTCCCTGTATCCCATTTTCTTGACTATTCTAAGTGCTCGTTTTTGTAAAACAAAAATTTTTCCATTAAGCTATTAGAACCCCAAAATATTATCCCATACTTGAGCACAGATTCAAAGTTTGCGTAATAAAGGATTTTTATTGTTCTTTCATTCATGTATTTCGCAGTGACTCATATGCCACAGCAAACTGAATTAAGCTTTTTGTTTAACTCTAAAATATGATTTGATTAAAAAATTTAGGAATTCATCCAAGTGAATTCCAAGAATTTGGTATGTTCTACGAGCTCTGTATTTGATTGTCCAAAGTTAGTTTCCAGGTTTTTCAATTTAAATTGTTTTGTTCTAAAGAGTAGAACCTTTGTTTTATTATTATTAAGTAATAATCTGTTACTTTTAAACCAATCTTGTGCTCTGCAAAATAAGTTTTCTCCCGATAGTGCTAGGCTTTCTACATTTCTTCCCCCTGTCAATAAATTCGTATCATCGGCATAACACGTCACATGCTCATTTTCTGAAAGCAGAATGTTGCTCAGGTCATTAAGAAATACAATGAATAAAATAGGTCCCAATATGCTTCCCTGTGCAATTCCAATTTTAACTTAACTACAACAGAGAATAGCATAACAGCCAGATTATACTTTTTCGGTTTGTGTTATTTCCAAACCCATCACAAAGAATAGCTATTTAACAAAAAGACAGTTGAAAAGAGAAAACGAATTAGAGAGATAGACTTTTCCTACCAAAGTTAAGAGACAATCGACTGATATCGGCTTTGATCGTTGAATATCAGGAGTTTCATTGGTTGGTCATTCAGGTTGTTGAAGAACGTTGCCATATCTCAGATTACATCAAATATTTGTTTTAAAACATCAATTTAAAGTTAAGAATAGTTCATAAGGATTGATATCTGCTTCCAATGATTAAGAGGCAAACTTAAAACACTGACTCAAAAGAAATGATGAATGATTATATGAAATTAGTTTATATTTGATCCTGAAAGTTGGGAGATAGCTATTCTTTGCCCCACTAATAGAATAATTTAGAAGTACACAATGATGGTTTTACGGGGTACAGAGAAAAAAAATATCTCTTAGATAGCTGAGATGACTGGCGAAAAGTGGGCGGCGCAAACTTCTTTTGTTTCAAAGATACGGGGCGTTTTCGAAAATTGGTAATTTTTGAACCTCTTCTGTATTTCGGTCGCTCTAAAGTTAAAGAGGTTCCCGGTAGAATCAAACACTAAGTTACATTTTTTTAAATGAGGGGGTTATTTTCAAAAAAGACCTTTGCTACAAAAATCGAATTCAGTTATGGCGCAGTTTAGAATTAACTCTAAGAAAAGTCAGAAAATCATTCCGTTTAGTTTCTGACATATGACACTATTTTTTTCTAATGGAACATCCTATATATTTTTACGTCATTTAATTCTGTTGATTTTTACCTTTTCAACGGTGTATTACAACAATAAAGAGGTTAATCCTGTTATTTTCAAAAAAGACCTTTGCTAAGCTAAAAAAAGGCCAATCATTCTAAGAATACCAAACAAAATCGAAAAACAATAAATTTTTTCAGAAATTTAAATATTTTTATTATCAATCTAGTTCAAATCTAGAGTTACAGACATTTCTACCGTCATTTCTTGATAAGAAAAGTGAGTCATTTCTATTTTCTTTTTATAAGAAGTTTTAAAAACTGTTTCATAAACTTTTTTCAATCGGTAATAAACACAATAATTTTGTCGACTGTGGATTTTTTCCACTTTTCCAAATGTTAAGGAAACGCTTTTTTACCGTAATTACCAAGATTAACAGAGGCCAAACTTATATGTTTTAATACACAGTTGAAAAAGTAAAAATCACCATAATTAAATGAACTAAAAATATATAGGGTGTTCCATTTAAAAAAATATAACTTAGTGTCATATGTCAGAAAAAAAACGTAATAGAAAAAAACAGCTGACTACGCCATTGGATTCTACGTCAAAACTTCTGCCGGAAACCGTTTTTCCTTTTTTGATAACTTTAATAGCAAATGAAATACAGAGGAGGTTCCAAAATGACCAATTTTCAAAACCCCCCATTTTGTATCTTTGAAACAAAAGAAGTTTGCGCAGCCCACTCTTCGCCAGTCATCTCAGCTCGGAAAAAGAGATCGGAACACGTATGCTACTTTTCTTCTATCTATTACCGTTTTCTCTGTACCCCGTAAAACCATCGAAAATGCAGCACCCTGTACACAATGAATAAAAAAATATAGCAGGAAGGAGCAATAGCAATCAAAGAGGGGGACAAAAATCGTTCAGTATGGCGGCCGTAGACTGTTAGAAAATCAGTGACGATAATCAATCTGCTATTATAAACAAAACTGTTTTACGACTAATTTCGGAAGTTTCATTCAATTGCGCAGTAGGCGAGTGTGGGGGACAAAGATGGCGACTTCCGTCTCGGTCGCTTAATACACAAACGGGGTATTTGCTACCTCCTGATACTTGTTCTTTTTGCTCGAAGGAAGTACAGATACAATTTTTATCATAATAATCGCATTTTCTATGCAAATAGTATTTTTTACTCACTTAATTCTTTAAAAATTTCTATTAATAAAATAAATCAAACATTGCAGAGCTACAACCTGAACAAGTGAAGCAACTAGATCCAAACGCGGTGCGCAGCATTACAATGGCAGATTTTCTGGATTCATTGAAGCGAATACGTAGGAGCGTATCGCCCCACAGTTTGGTAGGTTACGAGAAATGGTCGCTTCAATATGGTGACGTATCGCTTTGAACGGCCATTTTATAATTGTTTCGAAGCGCCATTGGTTATTATTTTATCTGTGATACCTATTTTATTGGCTGGATTTTACGGGAATTTGTATGGTTTAAAGAGTTATTGGAGGCATCACAATGTATTTTTTTTTTAAATTATTATAACGTCCAGTTCCTTTATGTTTTTTTTTCTGTTAGATAATATTATTATAGTTGTCTGTAGCGGATAGTGTAATCAGTTATTGTATTTTACCACTGCAGAAGGTGTTTATAGGGTTAGATTTGCCTATTGTTTTCTGTTTAATGGTTCAGATTGGATCAATAATTTGTTTGTGATTTTTTTACCACTAGCTGTAGTAATTAGTAATAGTTAAATAATAATTATAGTTTGTTAGAGTGAATTTATTGTATTTTGAGTTGCCTAAAACGAAGAAATGCATTCTTGAGGGAACCTTTCGGACCAAGAAGAACAAATTCTGCTTATTGCTTCTTTTTTATTCATATTTACATTATTTCCATTTTAAGGAGTTTAATAAAAATATTTCGTCTTTTATATCTTTGTTTATCTTGTCCAGAACCAATTACACTATAATCCAGATATTCCCAATGTTGTTCAGGGGCAGTGTTGCCAAGTCAAAACACGGTATAATAATTGGTCAAAAAACGGTAGATAACCGTAGAAAAAAAAAAAACATTTTTTAAGGAAACAAATTTTATTTGACATTATTCTACCGGGTGTTTTTTAATAATGATTGCAAATTTTTTTTATTGATTTTATATAAAAAATAATGCCAGTATTTCTATATAAACCATACCTCAAAATTACAAATTAGTGACATATATCACGTGGTTTTAATACTGTTAAAATATCTGTCATCTCAGAAACCAATAAATCCATGATTTTTAAAGCTTTTTGAACACAGTTTGACAGTTTTGACGTTAGTGACAGTTGTCAAGGGGTTCTAGAATAATCTAGAATATATTTAGCTAGACGGTCAGCTGACAACTGGCAAAATACCTGTCATAAATCTCAGAAACAAGTCTTATTTCGAAAACTGTGTTAAACTCAAGTTCTAGGCAAATTTTCACAGTTTTGACATTAGTGACAGCTATCACGTGGTTTTGAAGGATACCTTAGCTAGACAGCACTGTCAAAATGACTGTCATAAATCTCAGAAACACGTTTTGTATCGAATACTGCAAGAAAAATCCTGATTTTTGCAACTTCTGAGAACAGTTTGATAGTCAGTTTTGAAGTTAGTGACAGATATCACGTGGTTTTAGAGTATAATTTAGCTAGACAGTCACGTGACAACTTTAATAAATCTCAACACGTTTTATATGGAATACTGCAAGAAAACTTTTCTAAACCATGATTTTTAAAGCTTTTTGAACACAGTTTGACAGTTTTGATGTTAGTGACAGTTGTCAAGTGGTTCTAGAATATATTTAATTAGACGGTCAGCTGGCAGTTGTCAAAATACCTGTCATATATCTCAGAAACACGTCTTATTTCGAAAACTGTGTTAAACTCAAGTTCTAGGCAAATTTTCACAGTTTTGACATTAGTGACAGATATCACGTGGCTTTGGAGGATACCTTAGCTAGGCAGCACTGTCAAAATTACTGTCATAAATCTCAGAAACACGTTTTGTATCGAATACTGCAAGAAAATTTTTCTAAATCCTGATTTTTGCAACTTCTGAGAACAGTTTGATAGTCAGTTTTGAAGTTAGTGACAGATATCACGTGGTTTTAGAGTATAATTTAGCTAGACAGTCACGTGACAACTATCATAAATCTTCTAAACAAGTTTCTAAACAATAATTTTTGAAGCTTTTGAGCACAGTTTAACAATTTTGACGTTAGTTACAGTTCTGGAGCACTATTTAGCTAGACGGTCACGTGACAATTGTCAAAGTAACTGTCAAATCTTAGAAATCTGTCTTGCTTTGAAAACTGTGTTTAACTGTAATCTGTAATTCATTCAAATTTGAGTCAAATTTTTCCAGTTTTGACATTATTGACAGATATCACGTGTTTTATGAGAATAATTTAGCTAGGCAGTCACTTACTTACTGTTAAAATAACTGCTAACATTTCTATAAACCCTGATTTTTTAAGTTTTGAGCACAGTTTGACAATTTTGACGTTAGTGACAGTTGTTACGTGGTTCTTTAACACTATTTAGCTAGACGGTCATGTGACAATTGTCAAAATAGCTGTCAATCTCGGAGACACGTCCTGTTTCGAAAACTGTGTTAAACTGTAAAGTCTTACAAATTCTAGTCAAATTTTAACACTTTTGACTTTAGGGACAGATATAACGTAGTTTTAGAGGATAATTTAGCTTGGCAGTCACGTGACAACTGTCAAAATAACTCCCACAAATCTCAGAAACCCGTTTAATAGCAAATACTACAAGAAAACTTTTCTAAAACCAGGATGTTTGCAGCTTTTGAGTACAGTTTGACAGTTTGGACGTTAGTGACAGTTGTCGCGTAATTTTAGAACACTATTTTGCTAGACGGTCACGTGACAATTGTTAAAATAACTGTCATAAATGTCAGAAACACGTATCGTTTCGTTAACTGTATTAAACTTCAATTCTTGCAGGTTGTAGGCAAATTTTGACATTAGTGCATGACATATACATCGCGTGGTTTTAAAGGATAATTTAGTTAGGCAGTCACGTGACCCACTTGGAGTAAGAAATTGACTGTTTTAAGCACGTTTTGGAAAAAAAACACTACAAAATTTGATATAGTCAAGAAGACAAGCGCTGTCAAAGTTTGAACTGTCAGAACACAGTCAGGGACAAAATCGCTTTAGTGTAAGTAATCCAAGTTGCTGCTGTTGAATATTTAAATTCTTCAATAAATTAGTAGAAATTTATTCATTTATTACTACTTAAACATAATACTAATAAAACATGAAAATACAAAACTAGTGGGTTTTCTTAGGCCCCGCGTCTCGTCTAGTTATATACGAACTCTCGCTCGACTTATCAGGATCTACCACCGTTACTTCAATTTCCATGTCGTTATTCGGACCTAAACCAGCTAAAACAAATTTTTGGGTGCTTTCATCAGTTTCCTCAATAATTTTTGACTCATTTTTGTAAGCGTCTGCAAGCAGAAGGGTTCAAGTAGCCGCACCAAAGCAACGGAAAGCTCAATTAGGCAATATACTTTACCTTGGTAGCTGAAAGGCTTTTCTGTGGGTTCACCTTCTGTTCCATTTAATAAAGGTGTGACGTGAAAGGGAATGAACGATGGGGAATTTGGTGCTCCTGCACCAAAACCACTGAATAAACCACCTCCAAAGCTGTTAAAAAGTTGAATTGTTAACATAAATTTCTTTTAATAAAAAAATAAACAATCCTGTATATTTCCTAAATATTAACAATTTGAGATATACAAGAAATTTACCCAATAATAAACAAGTTTTACCTTTGATCGAGCACGTTTCCACCAGCCCCAAATCCTGGATACGGTCCATAACCACCACCGTATCCACCAACTCCCCCACATCCTTGAGGTGACATCATACAGGGTGGAACTTGAGAAAAACCATTTTGATAGTACGGTCCTTGACGATACAGTGGGCCAACACCAAAACTCTCAAAGCATTGTGCAGGACAAGGCTTGTAAATGCGAAAATATTGATTAGTTTGATGTAGTTTATTATTTGTACATGGTTTCACAAAATTTGATATACAGTGTGTTATACTCAAATTTGACGTGCCCTTACTTCACTGTCATTTATGGCTTAAATGTTAAATGTGACTTAAATTTTACCATTTTTGTCCCTAATTACCATAAAGTCTCACAGACGAGAACAGGGAAAGATTCGGACGACTAGTGATCCTATTAAAGAAACTGTTAAGAAGGAAAAAGAGAGAATGACAAAACAGATAATTAGTTGCACTAGAAGTAGGAAAAAATAACACAAGAGAACTTTCTACCAAAAATTACGCTATAACTGACAGAGCATAAATATTGCAAACATGGAAAAATTACTTCCACCAACTGCTTAATAGAGGAAGTAAGAAAGATCACTGGATCTGCTGACGGTGGAAAAACCTAATGAGATCCCTTCTAAAGAGGAAATTATAGAAACAATAAAGAAATAAAAAATAATAAAGCCCCTGGCGGAGACCTAATCACAGCTGAAAAACATCACAAAATCATAAGGGAAAAGAAAGCAATCCCTGATTACTGGAAGAAGAGTATTATGATACCTAATCAAGAAAAAGCGACAGAATGCTCTTCAAAAATTACAGAGGAATGGCAATAATCAATGTATTCTAAGTCCTATCAAACATAATTCTTCTCGACTCACCCCCTTCACCGAGAAAATATTGGGAGACTACCAGTGCGGTTTTAGAGCAAATAGGTCTACAACGGACTAGCTGTTTACTATTAAGCAATTGCTGGAGAAGAGCTTCCAGCAGGCGTGCAACAGTGTGAAAAAAGTCAAAATATGACATAGAAAGGCTGAGTTTGGCATCCCTCCTATGTTGATCAGAATAACCAGAGCTTATGTTGGGGGTTGTAGGTGTAGAACAAAATTGGTGATGACCTTTTAGATGTTTTTTAAACAAGAAGACGGAATATCACGTATGCTTTTGCTTGCTAAAACAAATATACAATCAGTCAGAACTGACTAACCCATGGACTAACCTTATAAAGGCACCAAGGTTGAGGTGGGCAGGGTACGTGCAAAGGCAGCCAGAGGATAGAATGGTCCGCTTAGCATGGGACAGAACACCAGAAGACGACTACTTGGAAGACCGAGATTAAGGTGATAATATAAGGGTATAAGTTGGTAAGTGAGACGGTCGGAGACTCCGCCTCATAACACCATGATGTAGTCGTTTCGAATTAATAGTAAACCATTTCCTAAAGTTGATAAACCAACCATTTTGTCATTTAGTTTTAACTGCTATTTAGTTAGCTAATTAGAATTTTCTACCAAGTGGTTTTTGATTCTACCTCTGAAACAAGAACTCGGTAAAGGCGTTTATCAAAGTAATGAACGCACGTCACGTTTAACTTGTTGGGCCAAAAGGGCTTTACAAGTTAAACGTGACAATATCAATATTTCAAAACAACAAAAGTATTGACCCTCTTTTTAGTGTGAAAAATTTAAAACTTTTACCTTTCCCTGATTGAAGTTTTGCCCATAACAACCATCGCATTCTGTTGGCGGCTGTATACCACAACTGACATAAGGCCACACACTGGTATAAACACATTTCGGTTTTGGTTGAGGTCTGTACGTGGTTTGTTGTTGGCAATTGGCAGGTCGTCCTTAAATTTTCAAATATTTATACTGATCGGAAAAGTTTCTGCTATTCTAAATTACCAAAGCTATCAGTTGAAGTGCATATTTGTCGATTTTCCTCGTGGACAATCTTAGCTGTACAGTACGAACCGCACTGTCTTGATCTAGTATGGAAACATTTCACGTACGGACTTGTAGAAGTACGTTCACATTGTCTTGGACCTGAAATGCGTTAATATTTTTAGATTATTTTGAACATTTAGACTCATTTACACATTTCTGGACAGTTTTCAACGTTAATAAAGTGTTTTAAATAGTAATCAAAGTTTCTTTTGAACATTTCTAGATATGTTTGTACATGTTTTCACTGTTTTAAGCATTTCCAATGTGGTCTGAATATTTTTCCTACAATTTTAAACATTTTTAGGTTGTTTCAAGGATCATTAGATAATTGTGAACATTTTTAGACTTTTTTACACATTTTCGGACTATCCTTTACATTTTTAGCGTGTTTTAAACAATTTAGGAATCGTTTGAACATTCCTAGACAATTTTGAACATTTTTCTACAATTTTAAACATTTTTAGATTGTTTCAAGGATCATTAGATAATTGTGAACATTTTTAGACTTTTTTACACATTTTCGGACTATCCTTTACATTTTTAGCGTGTTTTAAACAATTTAGGATTCGTTTGAACATTTCTAGACAATTTTGAACATTTTTAGATTGTTTTGAACAATATTAGACTCATTTACACATTTTTGGATAGTTTTCAACGTTAATATAGTGTTTTAAACAATAATCAAAGTTTTTTTTGAACATTTCTAGATATGTTTGTACATGTTTTCACTGTTTTAAGCATTTTCATTGTGGTCTGAATATTTTGTTGTCAATTTTAAACATTTTCAAGGATCACTAGATAATTGTGAAAATTTTTAGACTTTTTTACACATTTTCGGACTATTCTTAACATTTTTAGCGTGTTTTAAACAATTTAGGATTTGTTTGAACAGTCCTAGACAAGTTTGAACATTTTTCTACAATTTTAAACATTTTTAGATTGTTTCGAGAATCATTAGATAATTGTGAACATTTTTAGATTGTTTTGAACAGTATTAGACTGATTTACACATTTTTGGACAGTTTTCATCGTTTATAGAGTGTTTTAAACTATTTAAGACATTTTTGAACATTTCTAGACAAGTTTTCCTACAATTTTAAACAAACAAAAAAAAAGACAAAATTTAAAGAGAAACTTTTCATTACTTTTAATTTGCTTTTCAGAAAATTGTCGAGCTCAAGTAGGAGAATTGAAAAATGGTATCAGTTATTAGTGTTCTCGAGCAAAAATCCACTGATTTCATGTAGATGTGGCAACGCTGGAATAACGAATAATGGTTATATACAGAGTGTTCAATTATCAACTCTTTTGCTTTCCATTTAAATATTACTTATATATTGTTATAAAACTCTTAGCCTCCATCACTGTGAGTTATAGGGAAAATTTGCTAGTCTTTGGCTAAAACTATAGAGTGAGCAACTGTCCTTGTTTGTGTAAGTTATCCGTAGATCACCAGCCATAAAACCACGTTCAATTTCAAATATTTATGGGATTTTGGGACACACTTCGATAAAATACGTCACTGACAATCACGACTGCTGGTAGAAAAAAGCTTGGATAAAAGGAACATCAGAATTATTTCATTTACTATAACAAAAAAGCAGTATTCGAATAGAGCAAGAGACAACGGAGGAAGTCGAGATTTAGAAAGGCGTAAGACAGGGATGTATACTTTCCCCAATTCTATTCAACCGAAGACATCATAAAACTGAGCACTTTCAGAGCAAAATATTAGGACGTTCAGATTGAAAGCGGATGAATAAAGTGTCCAGGGGACATTTTATAGGAGCACAACAGTTTTATGACTGGACAACTTCACACAACAAATGCAAACACAGACACTCACCTATAACAATGCAACAACCATCCAGTTTATCACTTTGGTCGTTCTCGTTCAACGTAATATTATTTTGGTTGTGGCACGTCAAGTTGATCGGTATATCCACTAGATTGGTGCTGTTGATCACATTCTTTACGGTAATAATGGTGGTTATATTGGATATCCTAGGGCTGGTGTTGTTGGTAGAGGATTTTTCGGCAGTAATCACAGGTGCCTGGACAATTTTAGGTTCTTCAGGTGTCTGTCTTCGTCTTTCCTGTTCTACCGTATTGTAGCAGGCGCTACGACATGATTTGCGACAGGTAGATGAACGACATTCGGAATTGCACTGCTTATGGCAGCAATGACTGGTTTGACATCGGATGTAGTTGGAACAGCACGAATGACAACAATTATCACATTGTCCTAAAAAAAATTTAAATTAGCTATTTACTGTTTCTCTTTGAAGTTTTATTAATTAAAACCTGTTAAAAAAACGTAGGCACACACCAATTTCCTGAATCATAAGAAAAAAGAAAATCCAATACTTAGGAAATGGTTTACTGATTCCTTTAAACAGCAATCTATAAGAAGGCAGCTAGATGGACAACATTGCATTAACTTTAACCAGACTCAGAAGTGGAAGACTTTTGACTACTTTGCAGAAAGAGGACAGATCATTGCAGAAATGGAAGAACATCAGTCTGAACATAGAATTGATGTAGGCTGTAGCGCTAGTCTTCAAAAAAAGACTTAAGAAAGAAAACATGTGATACTCTGTCTAGAAACCACGATGAAAACGTACCAATTATTCCATGTGAAAATGAAGAAAAAGATGACTTGAAAACCCTTTACAGCTCACTATTTACACATTTTTTCAGACAAATTGTGAAAACAACGATTCCAAGCAAAATAGTCACAGCCGAAATTTCCTAAATTTCCATTTTGACATTCGGGGACAGTTTGAAAACTTATAAGTGATATGTGTTGAAAACTAACCATCTGTAAACTGTCTTATTGTTCAAAATGACAGAACCAAGTGTCTCGTTAGCTACTATTTCGGAGGTCAGGAACTCCCAAGCGGTTCCAAAGGAATCTCCTCAATCACAAACTACTGAGACCAAAACTCCAGGTGTAGATTTCATTTTGTTTATCATAACCAAGCACCAAAAAAATGTTTGTTGTTATTAATAGAAGCTGAGAAACACCATGAAATGATAAAGCCATCAACATCAATTCTTGGTAAACCAGAGTCAACTTATGACAGACGAGATTCGGACACATCTAGAGATGAAGTTGAGGAATCTTTTGAAGAAATACGTGACGTTTTTCAATTATTTGATAAAGATGGGGATGGCACTATATCAACCAAAGAATTGGGTACGGTAATGAAGGCTTTAGGGCAAGACCCTACTGAAGCTGAGTTGCAGGTTGCATTTACCTATAACTGTAACAAACAAGCCACTTAACTAGGCAAATTATTTAGGACATTATAACTGAAGTGGACAAAGATGGTAATGGATTGATTGATTTTGAAGAATTTAAAGATGCAATGCAAGGCATTATTAAAGAGTCTAACAATGAAGATGATATCAAAGGAGCCTATAGGTTAGTCCTTTTAACACTTCCGTATACAAGGATTAAGAATATTTTTAAAGGGTTTTTGACAAAGATGGCAAAGGTTTTATTACGGTAGACGATTTGAGGAATACAATAACAAATTTAGGAGAAACGTTGAGTGAGGAAGAATATGAAGAAATTATTCTTGCAGCTGATGTGGACGGTGATGGGCACGTTACTTTGGATGACTTTATGGAATTGATGATGCCCAAAGATAAACACTTATCGTAATGTATTTCATTATTTTCAAGCAAGTTTTAATAAACCTATAAATAAAAAATAATAAAGTTTCTACATACCACCACATTGATTGTAAGAGCACATGTCACATTCACATTCATTACATTCAAAATCGTATTCGCAGTCTCTTTGGTGGCGCTTCATTCTGGTTCTCACACATTGAAGGTAGTTGTTTCTGTCACTTGTTTCAAGGCAGTCATTTTCGTACTCTTTTTTTAACTCTCCGCAAGATATACTTGATGCGGGAGGGATAATGCAGTAGATGGCCACGAAAAGGCACAGGAAAGTCCAAGTCTGAAATTGTGAATTCAAAAAATTATATAATATAAAGCTTGTGGGATTATTTTCTAATTTATATATGTACGAAGAGAAACGAAGGTATTGAGTAGTAACTTGTTGCAAGTTTTTTTACTACTTTTTACAGAAAATTCAAAATGGCGGCCTGGAACGCCATTTTGTCTGTCATTTCTTGAAATTACGTAAAATTTTCTTTAAAATGAGATGCAAGTCAATATTTTGACAGAAAATTCAAAATGACGGCCTGCGACGCCATTTTGTTTATCATTCCTTGAAACTACGCATTATTTACTTTAAAATGAGGTGCAAGTCAATATTTTGACAGAAAATTCAAAATGGCGGCCTGCGACGCCATTTTGTTTATCATTTCTTGAAACTACGTGAAATTTCTTTAAAATGAGGTGCAAGTGAATATTTTGGCAGAAAATTCAAAATGGCGGCCTGGACGCCATTTTGTCTGTCATTTCTTTACGCAATATTTTCTTTAAAATGAGGTGCAAATGAGGTGCAAGTCAATATTTTGAGCAGAAAAAATTCAAAATGGCGGTTCAAAATGGCGGCCTGGACCGTCCAACTTTTTTATTTGTCAAGTTACAGTTGACGTCTCGGTGTCATTTTATGTTAAAATTTCTCGGAAAAGACGCTGGTGCAGTTGGTTTTTTGATATCTAAAAAACTAACAGAGTTAGACCTAAAATTTAACATTTTAACCATTTCTTTGCCAGGAACTCGGCCGGATTAAGAGATACATGAAATCTGACTAAAAAATATTTACAATAATTTAATATGTGATATTATGGTAAAGGAAATTTGACGCCCTCTAGCGGCCAAACGGTGTTATCAATCAACTCATGTGGGGATATTTTTAGGAAGCTTAAAATCTGCTCTATCTTTCGTTTTCTATGACATTTTGACGTAACTTGTCAAATAAGGGAGTAATTTAGGGTCAAAGCAACGAGTGTCACAAAATATGCTATTTTTACAAAAAGTTATTTCCCATACACTATGTTACTATTGACCAAACTGGCATGTTTCCAATCTCCTAGACAACGATATGTTTAGCTACAAATCAACCCTAAATAAGTGTCAGTTTAACAAACCAGTCAGTTTACTGTGAACTTCTGAAACAGAAATGGTCATAATTCACGTAAAACACAAAGATGAAAGCCAATTTTTATACCAAACTCCACTTTCCACTTCCGTGGATGATTTGGTACAAAAAGTGACAGCGATTTACAATGGAAGGCTAAAAGTGCACAGGGTGTGTACGGAAATTGATGAGTTGGCTAAACACGGTACCCTTCTACCTCCAGGTAACGATTTTTTTATTGCCATATCAATTTTTCACTTTCCGCAATCAAATACTAGAAATTATGGGCCTAACGGAAGAACAAGTTGAAGAACTAAAACTAAACGATGATTGGGGTGATAAATGTATTCCCAGCGGGGGTTTTACCATCAACAAAGACCCTGTAGAACGTAGAAATGGGAAACAACCGAAAAAAGAGATGCAAAACGTACTCAACGATGCAGTGAAACAAGCCAAAGATATGATAAGCAAAAATTTAGTGAGTCTTGGTCAATGTCTGACAATGAAAAACGTTCAGGAAGCTTTGAACATCTTAAGAGGGGCAGTCACTATAGTGTATCCCATGAAACTACCTCCTCACGATATTATACGTCAGGAATTTGAAAATATTGAGGATTTGAGTGGAACTCAAGCTTCTTTAGAGATAATCGATCCTGCTACAGCTCAAATGTGGTTTTGTGGCAAGGAATTGTATAGATCTGATGGCAAAGTTGTAGCTGATTATGTGGGAAATGTGGAAAATTGCAAGGTTAACAATTTTTAAAGTTTGTAATATTGATTGCTGTTATTAGTAGTTAAATTATAGGTAATTATGAAACTTTCCAAAAGAGGCGCCGGACCTCCAGGTCGTGAACCAATAATGTCTGAAGAAGACCGAAAAAAAATGATGCTGCACGCCTATAGAAGACAGGAAGAACTGAAGAAACTAGCTGAAAACGACGAAGATGATTACATGAACTCTGAATGGGCTGATAATTCCAATTTGAAGAAATCATTCCACGGTTTGCATAATATTTCTTGGAAACCTCTAGCAAAGTGACACATCAGCAAATAAATGTTAGTATGTTGTAGTTAAATAATCCCCATGATGTAATTTTATCTTTACCATGTTTACGTAGAGAAATAAATATTGATAAATTTTGAAGATTTCCTTTGACGTAAATTCCCTGACCTGGTTAATGTGTTCAATATTGACACATCAAATTTGTTTAACAATAACGAAATATTTGATGTTAAACACGCTTTATTTTGTATACACTAATGTTCAGTTTGTATTGGCTTCTAAAGTTTACGACAACACGTCAATACAATTTTTTTTAAAAATAATATCTTATTGTTATATTTAAAACAGTTTAACGTGTGGAAAGTTTATTTTCTGTTAAATGTAGAGCAAAACATTAAGTGGTTGGCAACATTTTCTAACGAGATTTTTTTAAGGAATGCTTTTGTTTGGGAAAATACTAAATAACGTATATTTGCAACATTTAAAACATTTTGACATTCTTAAACAAAGTACAAACACTAAAAATTATGTCAGCTTCCTACAACAGCTTACCACAATTTTTTAGTGCCTGTCATTTGCTATTGTTAATCCTAAGAAAATTTAGAAATTTTGGTTGGTGATTTTTTGACCATTGCCGTTGCTAATACGAATAGGACATGTTCTAGTATCACGTGACAACTGCCAGGAACGTCAAACCTGACAAATTTGCCCAGTTTGGGCAAAAAGGTCTAAAAATCCACAGTATGGAACGGTTTTCATCACGTGATTGCTGAGACAGACGTCAAAGTTTGCTAAACCAAAACATGAAGCTGCAAACATCAGAGTTCAGTAAATTATATCTTCTTGATCCATAATTTGACAGTTCAAATGAAGCTCTAAAAATATATGGAACAGTTTTTGAGACAAGTCATGCCTAATTAAATAGTGACACGTGACTGTTGTCACAGACGCCAAAGTTTGCTCAACTGCCTGCAGCGTTAGACACAAAATGTAAAATGTAAATTGACAGTTTAGTATCCAGAAACGTCAAAACTGACCAGTTTGACACAGTAAACAGTTTTCTTCAAGTATTTGAGACAAGTCGTGGTTTTTACCTTTTCGGGCATTATTATGACAGTTGTCACATGACTGTTAATTAAATAGTTTACCAGTATCACGTGACTGTTGTCACACGTCAAAGTTTGCTCAGAAACGTCAAAACTGACAAACTTTGACCAGTTTGGGCATAAAGCTCTAAAAATCACAGTATGGAACAGTTTTCTTCAAGTATTTGAGACAAGTCGTGGTTTTTACCTTTTCGGGCATTATTTTGACAGTTGTCACATGACTGCCTAATTAAATAGTTTAACAGTATCACGTGACTGTTGTCACAGACGCCAAAGTTTGCTCAACCTCAAAAACACAATTTGGACCGTTTCCTGCAGCGTTAGACACAAAATGTACTTTAGAATTTCATGATCCCTAAATTGACAGTTGTTACGTAAATTTGTAAGAAAATGGTGTTTTAGTATCACGTGACAACTGCCAGAAACGTCAAAACTGACAAACTTTGACCAGTTTGGGCATGAAGCTCTAAAAATCACAGTATGGAACAGTTTTCTTCAAGTATTTGAGACAAGTCGTGGTTTTTACCTTTTCGGGCATTATTATGACAGTTGTCACATGACTGTCTAATTAAATAGTTTAACAGTATCACGTGACTGTTGTTACAGACGTCAAAGTTTGCTCAACCTCAAAAACACAATTTGGACCGTTTCCTGCAGCGTTAGACACAAAATGTACTTTAAAATTTTATGATCCCTAAATTGACAGCAGTCAAGTAAATTTCTAAGAAAATGGTGTTTCAGTATCACGTGACAACTGCCAGAAACGTCAAAACTGACAAACTTCATCCAATCTGGACATGAAACTCTAAAAGTATGGTAACAGTTTTCTTGCAGCAAAACACAGTATATGTTTAAGAGCTTCATGATCCGCAATTTAAACATTTGACAACACTTTTATAAACCACCCTGTATATTGAAAAACAATTTTAAACTATTCATCTTAGGCCCAGTACTTTCAGTTCAGAATAACTTTATTCTAAGGATAATATCTATGGAAACCGTGAAATCAGACGCTGCTATTGGTCAATTCCGTCATTTCTATAGAAATTATCCTAAGAATAAATTTATTCGGAGGTGTAAGCACCGGCCCTTAATACAACAAATTAGATAATAAACTTTACTGTATCGTTGACTCACCCTGTACAGTCGGAGCTGTAAAAGTGTGAAAAGAGTTTGTTTGATTTTGTTGTTTGAAATGATTTATTCTAAGAAAATCTAAATTGAACAAACAAATTAAAAGCTTAATCAACGAAAACAAATCTCATACAAATTGACACAGGGTTTAATTATTATATTATTATCTACATATACCTACTTACTTAAAGTGATTTTTAATAATTCATTTAATTTTGTTTGTAAAATTTTTAAGTAATTTACTTGTATTGTGTTGTTTGATTCTATATTCAAATTTTGTCATGCAAATTGAGTGATTATTAAATTAGTTCTTTGCTCTCTTTATGCGAAAAATTTTTGTGAATCTTGTTATTATCGTGATTAATTTAGTTCTTTCAAACCCTACTCAAAAACACCACAAAATAGACCTAAAGTAACAAAAAAACCAAACTTACCATGCTTGTAGATCTAAAAACCCCTATAGCAATTTATAAGACCTTTCTTTGAAAAATGGGCACACTGAACTGATATCTATATTAAGCGATAATTCGTTACCTACTTCCATCAATGCTGAATGAACCATTTATTTATTATCTCGGACTTATCTGCTTACCTCAGCAAATCGTCTTCCTAAAAAAAATTAAGTAGGTCAGGGAAATAAGAATTGCAACGGACGAGATGACATTTTATCACATGAATGTTATCAAATTTAAACTTAGTTTACTTAAAGGTATATTCAGAAATAAAATATCAATGAATAGAATTAAATATAACCAAAACAAATATGTATTTTGAGCATAAATTTAATTCAAATTAGGAAAGTTAAATTTGCTTTTATAATGAAGTTCAATGAACGAATTGTTGTCATAAAAGTGATTATTTCGATTCGCTACTAAATCAGTTATTATCAATACCAATTTTTTAACCTACATAAGTTTAGTGCAGGGTTTTTACTACATCAGTATTTGCTTGCTAAGCTTTTGATGGATTATTGTTTATCAACAATTTATGATTATAGTTAAAAAGAGCAAGAAAAATACATTTTTTAAACGTTGAATTTCTTTGACTATTTGGACATGGTGTAAAAATGTTAACCTACCAAAATTTTACACATTAAAGAAAAAATTGTTGGCTTGAATGCGGTTTTATGACCTGAAAAGTTGCCCAAAAACCAAGAAAACTTAACAAAATATTAATAATTATCTGAAAAAAGTTTTATGGTGGCAAAAAACCTTTTTTAATAGTGGCATTTGAGTTAGAATTAATAAAACACAAAAAACTAATTTAAATAGAAAAATTATTGAACTAGCGGACTGTATAAGACCCAGGGTAAGATGAAAGAAAATGTGTTGTGTTTTTTATTTAAAAATATCTCAACAACTGCTTTAATAGGAAATAGATCAAAATTGCACTTATCACACCACGTTTTTAAAACCGTTTTCTTATCCCTTGTGGTTTTGAGATTTTCTGGTCAACTTCAACTTTGTAGCACCCTGTACATTGTATAATGGCTGACATTTCGAGGTTAAGAATCAGTTTTTTCGATAAAAGTACTAAAAATCTCTTTACCTAGAAGATTACTATGTCAATTAGTTTTTTTTTACAACAAACAATATCTTTCATGTACTTGAGCGAATTGCACTTTTCACTGAAATAACAAAACATTGGAATTCTGGTTTTAAGTGTGATTTTCAGGATTAAGTTTAATTTACTAAGAAGGTTAATATGTCAGTTAGTTTAAAGTAACTTAACCAGTAAATGTTTGCGTTGGAAAGCTGCACTTAGAATCCAGCTTTAAACTAAATATTTACAGAAAATGTACAGGGTGATTGTTTATATTTTACTCAGTAGCTAACTGTTAATTTTGATCTGACAGCATAGTTTAAATTAGCAAAGTTGTTGATGTCCAAATTGACATATGTCATTCATTTGTCAAACTTTTGGCATGTATTTTATTTGCCCAATCAGATTTTTTTTCTGATTTCAAATATATCTAACATGATGTTGGTTACTTTTCAAAAATGTAAACTGTGTTGTCAAACGTAACAGTGTTCAATTAAATAATTTAACTAATATTGACATTTAGTGTCAACTGTGTTTGCAAGTTTAAAATTGCCAAAATTACGTGACGTGTCTCTTTTAAAACTGTCTAAATTTGATTTAGCAGTTTTTCTTAGCTTTTTATGGCCACATAACTGATTTCCAAGTGTCAACGTTACAGTGTTGCAAGCTCACAATTGCAGTGTTACCTGGTTCATACAATTCCAACTTTCACAAATGTCTAAATTTGATTTACCAAAATTTAACGTTTAAACTGCATCTTAAAAGCCTCGTGACTTTAGCAGGTGTCAACTGGTTTCTACAATGTTGCAAGTTCAAAATTGCATTATCAAAGTTACGTGACATATTTACATCTGTTTAAATTTAATTTACCAAATTTTTAACATTTAAGCTACATTTTAAAAGTCACGTGACTGTTTTGACAGGTGTCAGCTGGCCTTTACAGCGTTGCAAGCTCAAAAATTGGATTACCAAAATCACGTGGCATGTCTCGAACAATTTCAACTTTTGCAACTGTCGATCTAAATTTAATTTACCAAATTTTGAACCATTAAACTAAATACATTTTAAGTCACCTGACTAATTTTGGCAGGTGTCAACTAGCTTTTACAGTGTTGCAAGTTCAAAATTGCATTATCAAAATTACGTGACGTGTCTCATACAGTTTTAGCTTTTACAACTGTTTATATTTAATTTACCAAATTTTCAACGATTAAACTATATTTTAAAAGTCACGTGACTGATTTTGACAAGTGCCAACTAGCCTTTACAGTGTTGGAGGGAAAACTTTTCAGGTAAATTTAGCATTGCTTTGAAAAGCTGCACCTAAAACTCACTTTTCACTAGAATCCTACAGAAAAACATACTTCTGGCAAGTATACAACGAAGATCGAAACTTCTAACAACTATCACCTTTCTGATTTGGTTAGAAAACGGATCTTCCAGGTAAATTTACCAGTGTCTTGAAAAGCGACACTTAGTTTTCACTAAAATAGTACAGGAATTCTCTTGGCAAGTAAGCCATGACATTCCAATAGTTAAGTAGGGTTTACAGTCTTAAGGTTAAGATTTACCAGGAAAGTTAAAATGTAGATATTTCCTAATTCCGTTAGAGCGGTAAGACTTTCAGGTAAATTTACATGCGTGTTGAAGAATTACATCTAAAGCACAGTTATTAAGTACTCTTTACAGGATTGAGGTTAGTTTACCTAGAAGGTTAACATTTCAGTTAGTTTCCTGCCATTGTTGAACGAAGAAACTTAAAAAAAATAATCTGTGCATGTAAAAGCTCCATCTGTTTTCCTCCAAGCCAAGTTTTCACTAAAATGATACAAAAATACTCTGTACTATCTACTTTCTACTAGAATTCCAATGTTATGGCAAATTTGCCAGAGTAATAATTGTAAATTCTTATTTCTTCCTTTACACTCTTCTCCCTAACATGCTCTAAATTCTCTCCTCATCCCTCTCAACAGTCCCATTGTCCCATTGTTGTTTCTTGTTTCTCCGCTGTCTCATTTCTTCACTCTCTTTAGGACTCTAATTAATTCTGATTTTGTTTAAATTTTGTATTGTCTGCCTACTAACCTAATTCTCTCCAAAACACGTTCTTTCATATTTTTTAGATATCCTCCTCTTCCTTTTGTTCATTCTGTTACAAAAAATAATGTGTATCTTTCACTTTTCGTAATTTAAGAAGGAAAACAAGCAGAATTTTACTGAAAACTAGGGATGGATTAGCAATTGATGCACGATAGAAAGTTATTGGAAGAATATCAACAAGGTTTGACGACAAGTGAGAGGGATAAATGGGAAAAATATATCATGGGGAGAAAGAAAGAGCAAAATAGTGAGCATGTGTTAAATAGCAAATTATATAATGTACAGGGTGACGATGGTTTATATTTTACTTAATATAGCTAAGTTCGTTAATTATAATCTGACAGCATAGTTGAAATCAGCAAAGTTTTCCATTTGGAATTTGCTGAGTTCTGTAATTGATACTATTCAACCATTTAAAAACCACCATTAGGTTAGGTTAGATTAGGTTGGTTCTGAAATGAGTATATATTAGTTAATCTTACCTTAAAGAAAAGTTTTATCACTTAATATGAAATTACAATAATTTACTGATATTAGTTCCAACAATGTCACATTTATTAGACGGGCTGTGGACAACAAAAAATCACAACAAGATTATATCTGTAATGCTAATCTAATTAACAAAATAAATAATAATTTACTTTATAATTTACAGTTTAGATACAAGCAAACCCCTAGAATATATTTTATCCCAAAAACGCATTCGTTCCGGCTCTGGATTGCAGTCAATGCGTAAACTTTCGTCAATATCCAGGAAAGCAACCTTATTTTGATCGACCACTGGATTCCAGATGATTTCATTGAACAACGGATCCAGGTACGGACTTGGATTGCCAAATTTAGCAAAATTAGCCCAAAGGCGACACATGCGTCTCTGGGTAATGTCTTCAGAACTACCTGGTTCTGGTGTAGACGTCAGAATGGTGGTGAAGAGATATCCGATTTCATCAGCATGGCATACTCCTACAATATCAAAGGTTGAAGCTTAAGGTTAAATAAAAATTGATGATTACTACCTGGTAACTCAATTTGAAGAATTCTTTTGTAAAAACACAATTCTGTATCTATGGACAGACGATACATGTAGATTGGGGTTGATGAAGTTCGACGATGATGTTGTATGGAGCTAAATATTCCTCGCAGGAAGGAATTATCTGTAGTTATCTACGCATAGACTTAAATTATCAAAGGAACATCATTTGGGTGTAGTTCTTACGTCGTAAAACTCTTTCAAGTGAGTGTCCCTAGATATTTTGCCACTGCCAAAATAAAACCTAACAATTTCTTCTCCCAATTGTTTGGAAAGTGGACTACCTCTTTCCACGTGAAGTAGACCAGGCACGTTGTATTCCTTGTCAGTCCAGTAGATGTAGTTCATGTCAGGATCAACCATACCATCAACAATCATTCCTGTAAAAGCAAATTTTTAGTTTTAGTTTCAGTTTAGTGATTGAACATTTACCATCTCCAGAATTGTAACCCATTATTAAAGGCACTTTATTGTATTTTCCAGCTAAAAGCAACTTGACAGGATGCTCGGTGAAGAATTTCTCTCCTTTCCATTTTTCCGATTCTACCACAGCTCCAATGAAGCGATATTGGTTTCCTTTTATGGTTTGCTGACCTCCAATGAACAACTAGAATAACTTACCAAGCAAAGTGTCGTAACGTACCTTATCAATTTTGCATTGTGCTTCAAATATTTCTTCAACAGATGCTTGCTGGAGATACTTGAGTAACTCTGCCTCACTCAGGTTGTTGTCCAGCCCTAAAGCTTTCTTAAGCAACTCATCTTGCTTGTGAGCATAAGCCCAACTACTGAGCGCAGACCCACTTTGGCAAATAGCTTTGTGGAACAGCCCTACAACAACTGATATGAAAACTTTACAAAGCAGCTAGAGTTACAAACCTTTAGCCATTGGGGATAGTACCAAGAAGTGGACTGCAGCCGCTCCAGCACTGTTACCAAAAATAGTGACGTTACCAGGATCACCCATGAAGTTCCTGATGTTCTTTTTGACCCATTTTAAAGCCAGTACCATGTCTTTGAAAGCGGCGTTGCCTGGTACGTTTAGTTCTGGGTTTTCCAAACTGAGAAATCCTAAAATGCCAAGCCGATAGTTTATGATGACTAGGACTATGTCTTCACTGATGAGTATTTCAGGACCATGCAATTCTCTACGGTTTGAACCAGTTAAGAAGCTGCCGCCGTGAATGAAAACCATCACAGGCTTAAGCAGTTGTTTTGTGTTGGTAGTTCCAAGCTGTCAACATTAAATTGAACTTGAACTGAAAATGGTTTGAAATTAAACTTACCTGAGGGGTGTAAACGTTCAGATTGAGACAATCCTCTGAACCGTCCAGTATTTTAGTAACGTAGTTTTCTTGAATACTGATCTGACCACTTTGAGTGGTGTCCAATACGCCTGTCCAAGGATCCACAGCTACTGGAGCCTGGAAAAACCTCATCCTGTATATTTATACTTAATTAGTGGTATAAGGGGGTTACCTTGAACCTCCAGTCACCTACAGGAGGTTTGGCATATGGTATGCCCATGAAACTATAAAATTTACCACCTCGAACATCTTCAGATACTGTTCCTTTGATTTGTCCTTCCTGAATGGTTACTATAGGACTAGGAAGTGCAGTATCGTTTTGAGACATTTTTGTATCTAGTTTGTAGGTTTTACAAAGTTTGCAAATTTTCTCTAGAAGTAAAGTATAATATATGCAAGACCAGTTTTGTGCATTTAATTTTGGATATGGCAAGGAAGTGCTCTGGAAGCATGAGTTAGCAATACCATTTTTGCTTAACGATGGTAGAAGCAACTAAAGTTTACGGTTGTTCTATATACGGTATAGTGGAAATACAAAAATAATTACAGAACAGAAATACAGTTTTCTATAAATCTAAAAGTAGCTAACCCCTAAAGCAAAATAATTGACTACAAAAAACCGCATAGTTCATTAGTTTGCAAGTAAGACATTTTTGATGTTAAGAATACTTTAAATTTAATGGTCATGCAGATGATACAACCTTTATAACTGCTTCACTCATATTTAACTCCTCGAGGAAGTATTCTAAGAAGAATTTTTGTGAATTTTCTGAAATTATTATTTGCATAATTGTGGTGACAAAATAAATCAAAGTGCAGTTTTGTTCTAACAGTTCATCACTGCATAATTTTTTTTTAGATAAACAAGACGGTGAATGTCTAGGAAAAGTCAAAGTACTGAAACCAAGAGCAGCTGATCATTATTAAATCACAACAGTTTACCAATTATCTGGTTTCTAACCTTCATAATGAAACATATCGAATGAACGTGAATTAGCAACTTACCGATTAAACGTTACGTAATAGATCTTACGTAGTATTTTTTTTATTTCTGCACGTTTTTTTTAAACTGTCTACATTTAAAATATTTTGAATATTTGATATTCTGGTAACAAATGTACCACTAAAATTGCTAAGTTGTCGACCTAACAATATATCAAGCAAACGTTGAATGACTAGCGTATTTTATTAAAACCGGTTGGTTATATTTACACTTTTGATCACTGATAACACAGCACGTTTTGTAATAATAATTATGGTGTATGATTGAAAGTGTCATAATAACTGATACAAAAAGTTTTGGGTGGAAATTAAAATAACTGGATCTTTGTAACAACTTTTTTATATTAATCAATAAAGTAGAGATTGCAACATTTCATAAAAACAAAATTATTGAATTATCACAGTTTTGACAAATGAACTTGATGCTCCAGATACACTTTGTCCCAAAATTCCATATACTTCTTGTCTGGATCAGTGAGGAGTCGAAACTCATCGTTATCTAATGATAGGTAATTGAATTGATTTAAAGTAACTGGTTTCCATATTTTGATTTCCTCAACAGGATTTTCAGTGGGGTTGCCGTGATAAGCGAAATTAGTCCACAATTTCACCATTTTTCTAATCAAGTTGTATTCTAAAGTGTTTGCCTTGGGAGGGTCAGTAAAGTTGTTTGTGAATAAGTAGCCAATATCGTCACCGTGTGCTGCTCCTGGGAAATCACCTAAATTTAAATCAATCAAAACTTAGTGTCATATTTCAGAATTTACAGAAAAATTATGCAAGAATTAAATAGAAACGGTTACTAATAATACCCTAAAATGCTTTAATTTGTGGAAAAAAAAACGAAAAACAGTTTTCATGCAAATCGAGAGACTTTAATACTAAAAATTGACTTGTAGACATAAAAACTACTTTTTCAAGAATTTGTTACTACAAATTCATACATTTAAACCTTAAAAATTGACTTGAACCCCAAAATGTGACTGAACTAATGAAAAGTGACATCAGAAGCTTAAAATTTGCATTTGAAGTAAGTTTTCATAATTTGAAGACAAATTTCAATATTTTAGTCTTGAAAATAGTCTTAGATGCAGGACATTAACATTAGATTTATGAAAATTGTCTTGAAAACGAACTTTTCGTGCTTTTTACTTTGCTTTTCATTTTCTTCGAATTCTGGACTATTTTTAGTGCTTCAAAACTGCTTTCAGCTTGGAAAATCGAGTTTCAAGACTATCTTCACCAAGTTATTGACATAGCAAACTTAAAAAACAATTTTTACATTCTTCATAGACTTAAAATAGCATTCCAAGCTTTGTCACTATTAAATCGACTTCTAGACACCTCAGTGCTAAAAATTCGGGTATTTCTTAATAAACTAGACTGTTTTTAGTGTTTTAAGGCTGTTTTCAGTGCCTCAAATCGAGTTTCAAGACTATCTTTACAAAGTTTTTGACTTATCAGGCCTAAAAGCCAGTTTGTCCACTGACCATAATCTTGAAAATGTTATTTCAAGCTTCTTCACTATTAAATTGACTTCTACACTCATAGGTGCAATAAATTGTAGCATCTCTAAGAAATTCAGACTGTTTTTAGTGCTTTTTAAGACTGAAAAATCGAGTTTAAGACTATTTCCAAAAGTCAAGTTTCTTCAGTAATAAAAGTAAAAAATTTTGGTACCAAATGCTACAATAATAGTCTTGAGAACTAATTTTTAGAAATAAAATAGTCCGAAAATTTAATTTACTTCTAGACTTGTTGTCCAGACCAGAAAATTGAGTTGTACACCAATTAAAGTCTTGAAAATATACTTTTGGACTCTCTTTAGTCCTAGTAAGGTCCGTTCTAGCATTAAAAGTCAACTTTTATACTATTTTTAGTAGTAAAAAATGAGTTTCATGCACAATACAATCTTTGTCTTGATTTCCGGACTTTTTTTAGTTCTTGAGTGCCAGTTTCAGACACTCAACCAGGATGGCAGTCTGAGAAAGCGAATCATAAGACCATTCCTAGTAGTAAAAAAGTTTTTAGACTATTCAGTACAAATTTGGACTTTCACAAGTCTTGAATGTTCAGTTTTAAACTATAAAACGATTTTTTAAATTGAAATTTGGAGGACTGTATCTTCCTTAGGAAACGTTTTTCAGAAAAATGACACAATGCAAGTCAACTTATTTTTTGATTGGCTATCAAATGGTGAATTATTGACACTTAAAACTGGACCACCCTGTATAGTAGTGTAGATTATTTCTACAATGTGCTAGGTTTCGTAGCCTCAAAAATAGTGACTTTTGGATTAATAAAATCTAAATCTACTAACCTTCATCTGTAACTCCACTCATACGTTTCACAAAATTCAACTGAGTGTCCAAATTCAGTCTATAAAAATATACCGGGTGTCTGTTGTTCTCGCAGTGTAATTTGGCTGACCGGTACACGTCAGCAGCAAAAGAGTTATGTCCGTACAACTGCAAACTGCATACTTTACATTACATCATGTATCACCCTCAAAAAATATACCTTCAAAGCCTTCCTCAAATCGTCCGCAACCTCTTTGGATTCATTCCCTTTTATGTCGTACACTTTCCGTACCTTTTCAGTCACAATTTTAAATGACGGACTACCAATACGCAAGTTTAAGGTGTGCGGAACCATACTAAAATCATGCAAAAATTGGTTTTTAGGGTGCTTTATATAGGTGTAGAAGAAAATCCCTTCGAATGAGTTATAGCCCATAATCATAGGAACGTTGTTGTAACGTCCTGATTTTATTATGTCTAAAGGTTCCTCGGTTAGAAATGGATCTTTAGCAGTTTTAGGTTCGATTACTGGACAAAACGGTCTCATATGGCTTATCAGGTAAGGCTGAAAACAGTTTACTTAACTATATAGTTACTTGGTAAAAAAAATTCATACATCTCTAATTTTGTAACAAGCCTGGCTGAGTTCATCAATAGAAACCTTTTGCAGTTCACTTAAAATCAGTTTATCACTGTTACTTTCTATCCCCAAATTGCGGGCTACTTCATAGGTGTAGGCAAACTTGCTTCTGGAAAAATTGTTTAAAGCTGTCCCACTTTGAAGAATTGCTTTATGAAACAGTCCTTCAATGTATGTAACATTAATGCGTGCAGCTTTTATCTTTGACAATCAAAAACCTTTAGCTTTAGGGGAAAGTACTAGCAAGTGCACAGCTGACCCTCCAGCACTTTCACCAAATATGGTAACATTGTTCGGGTCCCCACCAAAATGTCCTACATTTTTTTTAACCCATCTCAGTGCTAGAACAATGTCTTTCAACCCGGCATTTCCAGTCACACCAACTTCTGGATTGGGGAAAGCCAGAAAGCCTGAAGAAGTCTGGTTTACAGTTTAAAGCCCAGTTTTTTGGATAAGGATTTCTACCTAAATGCCCCAGCCTAAAGTTAATCGTAATTAGCACCACATTATTTTCTACTAAATAGTCAGGGCCGAATAGTTCTGAGCTCCCTGAACCTCGGACAAATCCACCGCCATGTATCCAGAACATCACTGGCAAGCGCTTTTTACTGTCAATCTGAAATTGTGCTTATTAATTGAGAGTTTAAGTAGTAAAGTTGTACGGCATACTTGTGGTGTGTATACATTTAAGTAGAGGCAGTCTTCTGATCCTACAATAGTATTGGAAAACAGGCTTTTGGCATAACAGTCTGGGCCTTCTTTAGTAGCGTTTTTAACTCCTGTCCATTTTTCGGCAGGTTTCGGTGGCTAAAACCATAATAATAAACAGTAGTTTTACCAAACCAAAACCTAAGCGGAAACCAAAATCTTAATGCCATTAAAACGGAAGCACGGATCAAAATGCTCCATTGCCCATCAGAGCAGACGACAACCAGATTTAACGAAGTAAGAACAGAACTACGTATACTGATCAGGAAAAAGAAAAAAGAGCATGAGACAGAAAAAGTACTTAACTTACAGGCCGACTTCCAGAATGGTAATGCAAGGAGATTCTACAAGGAAGTAAAGGGGCTTAAAAAGGGTTTCCGCCCCAGAAGTGCCACAATGCTATTGCGTAACGATGGCTCAGTCACTGCCTCCAAAGCAGAAGTACTGGAAGTGTTACTTTGACGAGCTGCTTAACAGACTAGTGCAGGAAGAACCCGAAAGTCTTGTATTCCAAACAGCAGAGGTTAATATCCCGCCCGTATCCATGGAGGAGACAACTAGAGCCATTAAGAAACTTAAAAATAACAAAGCGGCAGGCTATGATAATATCCTAGCAGAAAGTCTGAAACATGAAGGGGACGATCTAGCCATACAAATACATACCTCGTGCAACAGAGGTGGAATCAAGAAATCATTCCCGACGAATGGAAGGAAGGTGTTATCATCCCATTCCACAAAAAAGGGCACCAAATGCAGTGTAAAAATTACCGAAGTATGGCCGTCAGATTCTGGAGAAATGTTGGGAGTTTAACAGGAGCCTACATACTCAAAACCGGCATAGATCGATTCCGCTGATGTTCTAGTCTGCATATTTGTTACTTTTGAGCCATTCTACGTCTGTTGGGACCACATTGGAAGCTGAATTTGGCTCGTTCGTGGTCAATCTGTGCCAAATTGTATTATTTCGTCTCAAAACCGGCATAGATCGATTCCGCTGATGTTCTAGTATGCATATTTGTTACTTTTGAGCCATTCTACGTCTGTTGGGACCACATTGGAAGCTGAATTTGGCTCGTTCGTGGTCAATCTGTGCCAAATTGTATTATTTCGTCTCAAAACCGGAATAGATCGATTCCGCTGATGTTCTAGTCTGCATATTTGTTACTTTTGAGCCATTCTACGTCTGTTGGGACCACATTGGACGCTGAATTTGGCTCGTTCGTGGTCAATCTGTGCCAAATTGTATTATTTCGTCTCAAAACCGACATAGATCGAAAGTTCTAGTATGCATATGGTTACAGAAGCATTCCATATCAACAGAGGTCTAAAACAGGGGGATGCTTTGTCGTCAGTACTTTTTAACCTTGCACTAGAAAAAGCAATAAGAACAGCATCAGTGAAAGCAGAGATTTTTGGCCCAGGAGGTCCCAAACTTATTTTGGCCTACGCAGATGACATAGGCGCAGTAGTAGTGTTAGTGTGAAGGAAAATTTCATAAAGATCGAAGAAGAAGCTCAGAGAATAGGTCTACGAGTAAATGAAGGAAAGACCAAATACATGCATGTCTCTTCCAGTGCGGGAAAGTCTATATTTCGAGAACAATATTAGTGCGGTAATGTTACCATTCGCGCACGCTTGTAGAAAAAGTATTATTTACAACTTAGGATAGGAAATCCACGATATCAATATTTGAATTTATATAGAGAATTTTGTATTTTGAGCATTTTACAGATTGCAATACTTAAAGTCCGCAAAGTTGTTCAGAAACTCCCTTCTCTATATGACAGGTTGGTTAGAACAGAAATGTTAATGTTAATATTAATAACAATTTCAAATAAAATAAAAGAGTACGGCCAAAACTGGTTAATTATAGAAAAACAAAAATGTGGGAGCAGGTGAAACATATTAGATTTAGCAAACTTACTTTGACAAGAATAGGTACTGATTTTGCAGGTAAACGTTTATACACTAGTGTTCTAGAAGATTTTTAATCCACGCTAAACAGAAGGTCCTGGATAAATAAATTAAACAAAAAACAAGACTAACAACACAATTACTTGACTATAAACGTTAGAATTGACTATAAACATTTGTGAAAGTACAGTATTGTAACTAACATAAGTAGTACTAAATTATTACCATAAATCTGAGGTTTCCAAGTGGAGGTTTAGCATAGGGAATACCTTGAAAACTGGCATATTTTCGGCCACCACAACTAACACAATATCTACCTTGAACCAGTCCTTCAGCGACTTTCACTCTAGGCGATTCGTTACCATCACCCATGGCGTTCATACACAATCAACTAAAAACACAAAATAAACAGGTTATTCTTAATTTTGTAAAGTGCATTAACTTAAACAGCACTTTAGGATCGGACAATGTAAATTGTTTTAAAAGTTAGCAACCTGTTATTCGTGACTTGATAACATGTTATTTACTTTTGAAGGAGGCTTGAACTTTGTATCGAAACGGTACGTACGTCTGTGTAGGACAGAATGAATGCTAATCAGTAGTTTTCAGTATTAATCGACCATGTGTTTGAATACCGAGGTCGGACTAAAAATTGAATAGATAAATTTATAGTTAAGGTTTAAATTTATATAAAAAACATAGTTTGTGTAAAAATACTGTATTAATGGGAATAGAAACAGTGACAAAGTTTCTAAATCGTATCGTACAGTAAGGAAAATGAATTAATCTTAATTAAGCCTTATCATATTATTATTATTATCTTTATTAGAGCAGAAAAAAAACATTTTTCCTATCGTATTATAATATTTACGTTTGCGAGTGAAGTTGAAAATTTTGTAAGATAATATAAAAAATTATCATTTATTAAGTATATTAAAGTGTTGTTAACCGTGGGCTTGTTTCTCCTACTGAAATTGAGAAACTACCAAATAAGCATTTAAATGTAAAAAAATAAATGTGCTAAAGAGGTAAAGATAAAACAATAAAACCAGTATCTACTACTACTTAAAGTGTCAAAATTTGAATAGAAGAACAGTAGAAAGACCCTGAAAAAACTAAATTTGAAATTGTCAAACTTTAAATGTCAAAAGGATAGAAAAATTGATGTTTAAAACATAATACAGTTTTAAACTTGAAAATGTTGCTGAACAGCAAATTTACACTGGTCACATGTCGGAAGGAGTAATAAAGTATGCTTTTAGAATATACAGGGTGGTCCAGTTTTAAGTGTCAATAATTCACCATTTGATAGCTAATCAAAAAATAAGTTGACTTGCATTATGTCATTTTTCTGAAAAACGTTTCCTAAGGAAGATACAGTCCTCCAAATTTAAATTTAAAAAATCGTTTTATAGTTTAAAACTGAACATCCAAGACTTGTGAAAGACCAAATTTGTACTGAATAGTCTAAAAACTTTTTTACTACTAGGAATGGTCTTATGATTCGCTTTCTCAGACTGCCATCCTGGTTGAGTGTCTGAAACTGGCATTCAAGAACTAAAAAAAGTCCGGAAATCAAGACAAAGATTGTATTGTGCATGAAACTCATTTTTTACTACTAAAAATAATATAAAAGTTGACTTTTAATGCTAGAACTGACTTTACTAGGACTAAAGAGAGTCCAAAAGTATATTTTTAAGACTTTAATTGGTGTACAACTGAATTTTCTGGACTGGACAACAAGTCTAGAAGTAAATTAAATTTTCGGACATTTTATTTCTAAAAATTAGTTCTCAAGACTATTATTGTAGCATTTGGTACCAACATTTTTTACTTTTATTACTGAAGAAACTTGACTTTTGGAAATAGTCTTAAACTCGATTTTTCATTCTTAAAAAGCACTAAAAACAGTCTGAATTTCTTAGAGATGCTACAATTTATTGCACCTATGAGTGTAGAAGTCAATTTAATAGTGAAGAAGCTTGAAATAACATTTTCAAGACTATGGTCAGTGGACACACTGGCTTTTAGGCCTGATAAGTCAAAAACTTTGTAAATATAGTCTTGAAACTCGATTTGAGGCACTGAAAACAGCCTTAAAACACTAAAAACAGTCTAGTTTATTAAGAAATACCCGAATTTTTAGCACTGAGGTGTCTAGAAGTAGATTTAATAGTGACAAAGCTTGGAATGCCATTTTAAGTCTATGAAGAATGTAAAAATTGTTTTTTAAGTTTGCTATGTCAATAACTTGGTGAAGATAGTCTTGAAACTCGATTTTCCAAGCTGAAAGCAGTTTTGAAGCACTAAAAATAGTCCAGAATTCGAAGAAAATGAAAAGCAAAGTAAAAAGCACGAAAAGTTCGTTTTCAAGACAATTTTCATGAATCTAATTTAATGTCCTGCATCTAAAACTATTTTCAAGACTAAAATATTGAAATTTGTCTTCAAATTATGAATACTTACTTCAAATGCAAATTTTAAGCTTCTGAGTCACTTTTCATTAGTTCAGTTACATTTTGGTGTTCAAGTCAATTTTTAAGGTTTAAATGTATGAATTTGTAGTAACAAATTGTTGAAAAAGTACTTAGTTTTTATGTCTACAAGTCAATTTTCTCGATTTGCATGAAAAGTCAATTTTCAAAACTAAAGTCTTTCAGTTTGTCTGGAAACTATGAAAACTGGCTACAATAATATTTTTTAAACTTCTTAAGTGAATTTTCCGTTTCCAAGACAATTTTTAAGTTGGGTTGGGTTAGTTTTGGGTCTTTGACCGTAATAACGTGTAATAAAGTGCTTGTTCCAAATTTGATCAATATTGCTCCAACGGTCTGACAGTTATGACAAAAAAAACGATTTTTTAAACAGAAATTTGAAGGACTGTATTTTCCTTTCCTTAGGAAGCACTTTTCAGGAAAATGTTATAATGAATGTCAACTTATTTTTTAATTGGCTATGGATTGGTGAATTATTGACATTTAAAACTGGACCACCCTGTATAAAAATTAAAATAAAACCTTCTTTTCAATCAACGATTATATTAATATTTGGTTTCAAGGTGATAAAATTGCATTCTTCATTGACATATTACACGACAAATAACAGGAAGTACAAAAAGTATAAACCTTATTTATCTCTAAGTTACAACAACATTAGACGTGAATAAATTATACATCTAACAGCAATTATCACAAAAATTCGTAAACATAATATACAAAATTTCTTATATTCTGTAATGAGCTTCGTAGATTTCATCCCAAACTTTCAAACGGTCTTCGTCCAAGTTTCCAGTCATTTTCAATTCTTGACCAATATCCAAAAATTCTAAATTATCACGAACCACTGGTTTCCACTTAACCTGATCCAAATGTTCCTCAGTTTGTGGAGTAGGATCGCCGTATCTAGCAAAGTTAGTCCACATTTTTACGAATTTCTGTATGTGTTTGTCTTCCTCGCTTCCCGGTTTAATTGGTGGCGTAAAAAACGTCGAGAATAGATAGTAAACGTCGTCTGCGTGAGAAACACCTTCCACTTGATATTTAGGTAGTTTACGTATCATTTCCTGAAGCGTTTCCTGCAATGATGGTAAGTAATTCATGCTTGCTTTACTCAGCAAACAACAGAGAAGCGCTGTTTTAAAGTATTTGTTTAAGGCGAAATTGTAGAAGTAGTTTAGTGAGGTTCGTAGCGTCATCCTGTAGGCGTAAACTGGTTGGTTAGAGTGTTTGGCTTGGAGTTTCAACATCCGATGGATTCCGTGAACAAAGTTGGCATCCCCCTTCAACTACACGAGGATTTCAGCTGAATTACTTAAAACTTGCTTCACTTACCTTATAAACTTGCTCAATTTCATTTTCACTAGGATCGTTGTCGTTAAAGTATTCCTTTCTAAGACGATCTGCGATTGCTTTAGCTTTCTCACTACCTTTTTCTAAACCCAACTCAAAAGGGATTTCTTGTTCCAAGTCTTGAGGGATTCCTACACCGGGGACTGACCTTCTGACCAACTCGAACAAGAGGCCTTCATTTGAGTTGTATCCTATTATGACAGGGATTTTGTGACCACCTTGGAAATGCATAATTTTGCTCGGGTGTTCTGTAAGGATGGCGTCAGGAGATGGAGGTTCCACCACCGGACCGTATGGTCTGATTTCTCCAGCTGAGAAACACTGCAAAACAATTTGTTTCCAATAACACAAAAAGGTTGTAGGAAGATTAAAATTTTAAATCTGTTTAAACGATTAAGTTGGCGCGTCAGAGAAGAAGAGCGGAAGAATCTGTTCAAATGGTTAACTTGGCTAATTGCCAAGGAAATTTTGACTGAATAATAAGTGAGTGATTTTAAAGTATAATAAAATTTTGTTAGCTTCAGAAAAATAAGTTTTAAAGAATTTGATTCGATGATTGATGATGCTAATAGGTGAGTGATTGATTTCAAAAGCACTGATTGAGTTCAATATTTTAAAGTAAAATTGAACCCTATCAGTGTCAAAAAAGAAGAGCAGAAGAATCGTTTCGATTGAGTTGACCAAATGCCCAAAAATTCTGATAGACTGAAGAATTCTATCAGCTTCAGAAAAGAAGAGCAAAAGATTCTGTTCAAATGATTGAGCTAGAGTTTGTTATTTGCTAGTAATGCAAACATTTCTCTAGTGGATATAAATCTGATGAACACGGAGACTAACCCACACGAAGAGAGTTTTGAACACTATATCATTCAAGTTAAATATTACTGGCCATTTAGTTTAAACCAGCACCATAAAACATAGACATTATTAAATGTGTTACTAAACCTACTTACTTCCCTAAGCCGCCTCTGTCCACTAACCAAACTTCTAGGAGATTCATTCAAAAGCTTATCCAAAATAATTTTTTCGTCATTTTCCTTGTAGCCCAGCGCTTTGGCGATTATCAAGGAGTTGTTGGTACCCCACGACCAACTATTCAAAGCGCTCCCGCTTTGTATTATAGCTTTGTGGAAGAGTCCCCGGGTACTGGGCGCTAAAGTGAGATAATGCACGGAAGCTGCTCCTGCGCTTTCACCAAAAATGGTCACGTTGTCCGGATCACCTCCAAACTTATCGATGTTTTGTTTGACCCATTTCAATGCCATTCGCATATCTTTCAGTCCTGCATTACCGGGAACTTCCAGCGACCGATCTTTGAAACTAGCAAAACCTGCAATTGATTTGGTTACGGGAAGTAATTGCTATAGTGATTACCCACCTAAGACTCCTAGCCTATAATTACTAGTAACCAAAACAATATCCTGGGTGAGCAAATAGTCAGGACCGTACATTGCAGGTTTACTGGAGCCGGTGGTAAAGGCTCCACCATGAACCCAAAACATTACCGGCTTCTTCAGAAGCTCTTCGTTTTCAGGAAGCTATAATCAAAAAGCTAAATGTAGTTCTCCATAGAAGAAACCTTAGTAATCACTCACTTCTTTAGTGTATACGTTCAAGTTTAAACAGTTATCTTCATTACCGATGTAGTAAGTGAAGTACATGTCGCTGGAAGGACACTCCGGACCTTCTTTGGTTGCATCTTTTACTTCTGTCCATGGTTCTATGGGTTGTGGTGCCTGGAAATATAGTTTAGGTTAGTTTTAGAGCTTTTACGATGGTAAATAGTTGATTGTTTCTATTCAATGTTTTATTTAAAGAGTGTACAGAAGGAAGCTAATTTACTCCACATGTGAACTCATCATCTTTTTTTCAGAAGAAATTGTACTACAATCTACAAATAAGTCAAAAACGTGAAAACTCTCTTTGAAAATGTGCATATTTTTTTAATTTGTTTAGTAATGGGATGTCATTTTGGTTCATTTTTGCTTGAAACTACTCTCAGTTCTTATGACAAAACCCAATAAGACAGTGATTCTTATTTTAAAAAAATTTGAACCATAATGTTATTTGTTGTTTTTGCTGTAAAGACTTTTAGTACCTGGAGGGAATGAAAAATTTAAATCTCCTGTATGTCCAAAGAACAAAAAAGTAAACTTTTTTCATTACTTATTTTTGATAAAAAATTTTTGTTCATCCAACATTTTTTAATAAATTCATGGTCGGCAGCTAATATTGTATGGAGTAATTTTTAGTGAATTGAGCAGTAAATTACTGTACAGCAGGATGTTCCTAATTATAACAACATTAAGTACTCTTGTCATTTTACGCTAATCGATTAGATTTTTTATTACATGCCATTATTAGATACGTACATCAGTCATTAAATAACACCTGCTAATATTTTATATTTTGTAGTTATCAGACAAATTGTAGGAGAAATGTTATCTTCGAAAGATGTTTTGACGTTTTGTAGGATACAATTTACTGACAAGGTTTGACTTATTTTCGAAGATTTTTTAAAAAAGTAATACATATAGTACATTTACAACATTTCTAATTAATAGGTCTTTT
This sequence comes from Ips nitidus, assembly GCA_018691245.2. Classification (NCBI taxonomy): domain Eukaryota; kingdom Metazoa; phylum Arthropoda; class Insecta; order Coleoptera; family Curculionidae; genus Ips; species Ips nitidus. The sequence goes on from CM042794.1 coordinate 7,277,252, forward strand.
GTTTTTTTTTCGAAAATTCTGTAAATAATTAGTCATTCGGAAAGTAAGCCAGAAAGTCAAATATGAGTAATCGATCAAACAGAAATCTAAAAGGAAATTGTGATTTACTTATGCATTCTGTTTTAGATAAGTTCCTGATTGATAAATTTTCATTTTCTCTGACATTCCAAAAATAAAACTTAATTTAGCCTTTTAATAGTTTTGTGCAGTATTTGCAACGTTTAGATTACAATCTGAGAAGGATGTTTAAGGTTATTTGGGTTGGTTCTCGGTTAAAATTCAATGTAAACATGTTTTGATAGATTTATTTGTTTTGCCTGGTATATTCTAAAAATTATGACTTTAAGTCTACCATGTTATTGTTAAGTAATTTTAAAACTCTATAAATCAAAAAATTAACCTACAAAAAGCACTTTTTTTTATTATCTGAACTTGGTCTATAGTGTGTTTCAAATAATATTTTTTATAAATTTTTGTAAATTTTGCACATATTTTTTTTTAGAAAATAAGGTTTTATTTCATATTACCTACAGGACACTTATAATTATTAGAAGTAATATCCTATTATTATTATAAAGAAAATTAATATAATTTTTTACTAGATTTTTTGACAAAAAGTTTATACTAGCCGTAATCTAGTATATTTTAATTATTATTTATTTTTTGTGACCTTTGATTTTATAATTAACAGAATGATAAATCTTTGATACAAAATACCATTATGTCACCGGGTTATCAATGTCTGTCTGGTTTAAATATAAATAGACTTTCTTGAGATACGCAAAAAAATTATGCATACAAAAGTTTTTTCAAGAGCTACCACACATTCAGAACATTTTTACATTTTGAGAATAACGTTATCTTTTTACATCTTTGTTTCTCGCATATCAAACATATGAAATGAACAATTTTAGCAAAAAGGCACGTTGTTTTATTACAATTTTATTAATTTATGGTAAGGTCATTCTATTTTACTTTGAATTTTGCCATTATACTAGTATTTTACTCTTTCTCATACACAAATTGTTATTCTCTTTATTCAATTTTTACCTATTTGGTCCTATTTTTCACAGCTTTCTCACTCGAACACTTAAATCATTCGTTTGCTTGCTTTTCTATCAAACATATCTGATCTGTTTATTCTTTTTTCCTCATCTTGTCACTATTTTCCCTTTTTCCATTCCTCCGTTCTTTTCTTTGTCACTAGTATTTTAATTTTTCTTCTTATTACTCTGAAATTCTACGCTTATTAACTTTGTTTTGTCATTCTTACTTATTTCTTCGTTCTTTTTGTAAAATGCCTTTCCTGTAATCTGTTTGTTAACTATTTCATTGTTTTTCTCTTCGCTCTATTATTCCAATAGTTTTGAGTTTTTTATCTTCGATTTTTTAATGATTCTCGTTTGTCACTCCATTTATTTCCCTTCTTCTTCCACCACCCTTCTTCTTTAATTATTATTTGACTTATATCTACTGTTTTGCTCTTCTATCAAGCTTATTCACTTCTCTGATTGCCTTTTTCGCTCTCTGTCTGGTCTGTTTGTTCTTTTCTCCTCATCTTGTCATTGTTTTTTTATCCTTTTTTTCTCTTGTCCCTAATAGTACAATACACATCATCATAATCTACATCTCTATTACTTTTGTTTTGCCATTTTTACCTTCTCTTTGTAAAGTGTTTCTCCAACTCTTTATTTTTTCCTCTTAGTTTTGCTTTTTCTATTATTCCAATATTCTTGCTTATATATTATTCATCTTTTCTTTCCCATTCTGTCTTACCCTTTTTCTAATTATTTGTTTGTCACTGCATTTATTTTACTTCTTTTGGCTTATATCTACTGTTTCACTTAAACCAGTTTCTGAGTGTTTAGTGAAACAGTTTTCAGATTCATTTCTCTATTTGCCTTTTTTGCTTCCTTCCTTCGCTCTTTGTATGAAATTTTTACTCTTTCCTGCTCATTATTTTTCCCTTTTTTTCACTCTTCGGCTCTTTTCTTTTGTCACTAATATTTTAATTTTTTCTTCTTATTATTCTCATATTCTACGCATTTTAACTTTGTTTTGCCAATCAATTCGTTCTTTTTTATTTAACTCTTTCATCTTTTTTCCCTTCGTTCTTTGTCTTTCATTCCAATACTCTGCGTTTTTCAACTTCTCAGTTTTATTCTGTCTTACCTGCTTTCTGATGATTTGTTTGCCACTTATTCATTTGTCACTACATTTATTTTATTTCTCTTTTAACGTATTTGCTGTTGAGAGTGTTTAGTCACCTTACTGTTTTCACTACTTTGTGTTATTTGGCATTTTGTCCCTAATTAACAGGATTTTACTATTCCTTCTATCTAGTTCCACCTTTCTTTTCATTTATACTTCTTTCTTATTTCTTTGTAATTATTTTCACTTTTCTTATTACGTTTTTTTTATTCTGTCGTTACTTTTTGCAACTAACATTTTTAAATAAATTGTAGGTTAATATTGTAGGTCTAATTTTTTAGTTTTCTATAATTCATTTCATGACTCTGCTTAAAAATGTACATAATAAGTATAAGTATGTGCTTAGTATGTTTCAACAGTTGTTCATCTATGTTTATACTCTTATTGTCATTTTCTATGTAAATAAATGAATCTATATTTATTTTACTTATTTTCTCTTTTTCGTTTGTTCAGGCCTCTCTTCCTTCTCTATTTATCACATAATATAATTTTTTTCCTTATTCAAATAATTTTTTTTTTCAGCCCTGTATTCTTCACAACTATACAATTTTCGTTTACATGTTATCTATATTTTGCCATTTGACAAAGCTTTTATCTGCCATTTGTAATCTTTTAATTACGGCTGTTACCCCTGTACATTAAAGAAAACGTTGGTAAACATAAGATACTGTATTGGTTACTTAATTAGGAAGCAAAAAGTCTTGTATGAAATTTACTGGATTTTTATCAGGGCTGTTTACAAGTAATTTTGATTTAGAAAATTTCTATCTTCAGAACAAAAAAAGATGTATTTTATGCTTAAAATACTGTATGTGAAAATTTTCTGTAAATAGTGGAACTAATACCACAGTTTACTATTTATAAAAAATTGTTAAACATGTTTATCAATTGTCTTAATAAACAATTTGTTCTAACGAAAACACCGTGACCCAAGTTCATTGGCAATGTACCACTATTCGGAAATTGATTTGTAATTTACTATTTCTATATCGCGTGCCAGGATATTTTATAGGTAATCAATCGTGTATAGTAGGGACCATCTTTAATAATTTATAAGTTCCGACAAAATAAAGTAAATTACCTTAGTTTAAGAATGTTTTTGGTATTTTTCGCAGCGTATGGGTATATTTAACTGTTGGTAAACAGTCAAAGTGCAAATGCTATTTTTAAACAACCTCACTTAAAGCATTGAACTAAATATATCCTTACCTTAAATCTGAGCTGTCCTATAGGCGATTTAGCGTAGGGAATTCCCAAAAACTTGTAAAAACTTCCGCCGTAGTAGTCTTTGGCTGTAGTGCCCTTTACTTTCCCGGAATGAATTTCCACCACAATATTTGACATTTTCGCAACTTTAACCACGGAAAAACTGAACTGATCGTACTTAATCGTTTTGCTAAACGTTGTAGCTCAGACTGTGTTCGTTGATAAACTGGCGTTGTATTTTGTTCCGTATTCTATAGAATGATCCAGTTTATCTCTTATTTAATTGGAGTAAAGCGGGTTCGTCGTGTTTTGGCCAATTTAACTTCTATTGTGTGGGGTTCATTCATTACAACAATGATTGATTAAGGGTCAAATGTCATCGAAATCATTATTTGCAAACGACGGCTATTGTTGATGACCACAATGCTAAATCTTACACGTAATAACAACTTTTGCAAAAATTGGGTTGTGTTGCTTAATTACAAATTAGATGTTATAGTAATAATTATTGACGTTTTATTGCTAATTATAATTGGTCTAGTATAGAATTAACTGTAACATGATTGTTGACTTTGCGACAATTTACTTAATCACCAACGATAATTAATTCTGTGCTAAATAATAATACAATGTGAGTATTTTAATCTCTTACAGACTTATTGTGTATTGTTGTATTCAAGTTAACTTATCTACGGTACAAGCTTCTTTTAGTAATAATAATAATTCTTTAGTAATAAGAAACTTTTTGAAAAGAGGTTTTAGAGCTTAGCTTAAAGTTTCTTCAGGGGTTTCAAGCATTTTTAGAAAGTCCAATTTTTATTGTATAAAATTACGTCTAAAACTACCTTTTACTAACAAATGACTGAGGAGTGCATTATTTCACGTTATTCTAATATTTTAAGTTAAAAAAAGTACTTCTGCACAAACATTCCACAGTGAAATAACCGAGTTATTAACACATTAATACCAACTTATCTTTACTAAGTAATCCGTTACTTATGCAGTCAAATACTGCATCTTAGGTCAATAATAGCAATATTGATAACACATTTGTTTATATCATTCAAACATCAGTATGTTTACCTTAAATCGTAAGTCTCCAACTGGTGCTTTGGCATAAGGTATTCCCAAAAACTTATAAAACACACCACCGTAGTAGTTTTGTCCGGTACTCCCTCTTAGTTTGCCTTGCTGAGTATCGACCACTATGTTTTTCAGTGGTTTACTTATGTGAAAACTTCTCAAACCGTAATAGTTTCGAACTATTCTAAACAACCGCATTTTGCCTCATTAAAATAATGTACTCATCATAAAAACTGCTCGTACATTCTGATGTGTATAGGTTATCATTCGGATGCTGATTAGAGGTTTCTTTAAACCGTTTGTAATTGAAACTCTTTATATTTGTGATAATGGTGTATACAGGGTGGTCCAGTTTTAAATGTCAATAATTCACCAATCCATAGCCAATTAAAAAATAAGTTGACATTCATTATGTCATTTTCCTGAAAAGTGCTTCCTAAGGAAAATACAGTCCTTCAAATTTCTGTTTAAAAAATCGTTTTTTTTGTCATAACTGTCAGACCGTTGGAGCAATATTGATCAAATTTGGAACAAGCACTTTATTACACGTTATTACGGTCAAAGACCCAAAACTAACCTAACCCAACTTAAAAATTGTCTTGGAAACGGAAAATTCACTTAAGAAGTTTAAAAAATATTATTGTAGCCAGTTTTCATAGTTTCCAGACAAACTGAAAGACTTTAGTTTTGAAAATTGACTTTTCATGCAAATCGAGAGACTTTAATACTGAAAATTGACTTGTAGACATAAAAACTAAGTACTTTTTCAAGAATTTGTTACTACAAATTCATACATTTAAACCTTAAAAATTGACTTGAACCCCAAAATATGACTGAACTAATGAAAAGTGACATCAGAAGCTTAAAATTTGCATTTGAAGTAAGTTTTCATAATTTGAAGACAAATTTCAATATTTTAGTCTTGAAAATAGTCTTAGATGCAGGACATTGACATTAGATTCATGAAAATTGTCTTGAAAACGAACTTTTCGTGCTTTTTACTTTGCTTTTCATTTTCTTCGAATTCTGGACTATTTTTAGTGCTTCAAAACTGCTTTCAGCTTGGAAAATCGAGTTTCAAGACTATCTTCACCAAGTTATTGACATAGCAAACTTAAAAAACAATTTTTACATTCTTCATAGACTTAAAATAGCATTCCAAGCTTTGTCACTATTAAATCGACTTCTAGACACCTCAGTGCTAAAAATTCGGGTATTTCTTAAAAAACTAGACTGTTTTTAGTGTTTTAAGGCTGTTTTCAGTGCCTCAAATCGAGATTCAAGACTATCTTTACAAAGTTTTTGACTTATCAGGCCTAAAAACCAGTGTGTCCACTGACCATAGTCTTGAAAATGTTATTTCAAGCTTCTTCACTATTAAATTGACTTCTACACTCATAGGTGCAATAAATTGTAGCACCTCTAAGAAATTCAGACTGTTTTTAGCGCTTTTTAAGACTGAAAAATCGAGTTTAAGACTATTTCCAAAAGTCAAGTTTCTTCAGTAATAAAAGTAAAAAATGTTGGTACCAAATGCTACAATAATAGTCTTGAGAACTAATTTTTAGAACTNANCCGCAGTCGACCTANANCCNTACTCANCCCNGGNANACGCCTANTCNACTGACCGGGTANTCAGNCCTTGTGAANTNANCGGGNAGTTTNTTNTNAGANTATAGTGNTNNCTCATCGCAAGTCANTCAACTTNAGCTATCCGCGTAACGCNCNGCGTCCTANANGCTGAGCGTAGCATGNNGGCGCGTTGCGCGNGTAAGNGTGNCCATTAGCGGCTCCNGACANNNCANCTTCTACTCTGTAACNTCACANTTNGTANCNCNGGNGAANNACNNGGATTCCTTNCTTCCGCATNTNACTCTGNNTGTGNCANCTNGNNCNTGTTNTTCCCACNACANANACCACNGNGAGTTCTGCCNGCCACNTCTGNNTGACGNTNNNATTNNCCGGACACGANTTGCATCNGNCCCGTACNGTTATTTNGTCGANGAATATTAANACNTGGGTCNNNNAGTNGACCNGNNCTCAGNAAANAATGTATTNAATCCCCTCCNTGAGTTCAATATTTTAAAGTAAAATTGAACCCTATCAGTGTCAAAAAAGAAGAGCAGAAGAATCGTTTCGATTGAGTTGACCAAATGCCCAAAAATTCTGATAGACTGAAGAATTCTATCAGCTTCAGAAAAGAAGAGCAAAAGATTCTGTTCAAATGATTGAGCTAGAGTTTGTTATTTGCTAGTAATGCAAACATTTCTCTAGTGGATATAAATCTGATGAACACGGACACTAACTCACACGAAGAGAGTTTTGAACACTATATCATTCAAGTTAAATATTACTGGCCATTTAGTTTAAACCAGCATCATAAACCATAGACATTATTAAATGTGTTACTAAACCTACTTACTTCCCTAAGCCGCCTCTGTCCACTAACCAAACTTCTAGGAGATTCATTCAAAAGCTTATCCAAAATAATTTTTTCGTCATTTTCCTTGTAGCCCAGCGCTTTGGCGATTATCAAGGAGTTGTTGGTACCCCACGACCAACTGTTCAAAGCGCTCCCGCTTTGTATTATAGCTTTGTGGAAGAGTCCCCGGGTACTGGGCGCTAAAGTGAGATAATGCACGGAAGCTGCTCCTGCGCTTTCACCAAAAATGGTCACATTGTCCGGATCACCTCCAAACTTATCGATGTTTTGTTTGACCCATTTCAATGCCATTCGCATATCTTTCAGTCCTGCATTACCGGGAACTTCCAGCGACCGATCTTTGAAACTAGCAAAACCTGCAATTGATTTGGTTACGGGAAGTAATTGCTATAGTGATTACCCACCTAAGACTCCTAGCCTATAATTACTAGTAACCAAAACAATATCCTGGGTGAGCAAATAGTCAGGACCGTACATTGCAGGTTTACTGGAACCGGTGGTAAATGCTCCACCATGAACCCAAAACATTACCGGCTTCTTCAGAAGCTCTTCGTTTTCAGGAAGCTATGTTTTCAAAAGCTAAATGTAGTTCTCCATAGAAGTAACCTTAGTAATCACTCACTTCTTTAGTGTATACGTTCAAGTTTAAACAGTTATCTTCATTACCGATGTAGTAAGTGAAGTACATGTCGCTGGAAGGACACTCCGGACCTTCTTTGGTTGCATCTTTTACTTCTGTCCATGGTTCTATGGGTTGTGGTGCCTGGAAATATAGTTTAGGTTAGTTTTAGAGCTTTTACGATGGTAAATAGTTGATTGTTTCTATTCAATGTTTTATTTAAAGAGTGTACAGAAGGAAGCTAATTTACGTCATATGTGAACTCACCATATCATTTTCAGAAGAAATGGTACAACAATCTACAAATAAGTCAAAAACGTGAAAACTCTCTTTGAAAATGTGCATAGTTTTTTAGTTTGTTTAGTAATGAGATGTCATTTTGGTTCATTTTTGCTTTAAACTACTCTCAGTTTTTTCACTATTTTAAAAAAATTTGAACCATAATGTTATTTGTTGTTTTTGCTGTAAAGACTTTTAGTACCTGGAGGGAATGAAAAATTTTAATCTCCTGTATGTCCAAAGAACAAAAAAGTAAACTTTTTTCATTACTTATTTTTGATAAATAATTTTTGTTCATCCAACATTTTTTAATAAATTCATGGTCGGCAGCTAAAATATTGTATGGAGTAATTTTTAGTGAATTGAGCAGTAAATTACTGTACAGCAGGATGTTCCTAATTATAACAACTATAAGTACTCTTGTCATTTTACGCTAATCGATTAGATTTTTTATTACATGCCATTATTAGATACGTACATCAGTCATTAAATAACACCTGCTAATATTTTATATTTTGTAGTTATCAGACAAATTGTAGGAGAAATGTTATCTTCGAAAGATGTTTTGACGTTTTGTAGGATACAATTTACTGACAAGGTTTGACTTATTTTCGAAGATTTTTTAAAAAAGTAATACATACTAGGTACATTTTCAACATTTCTAATTAATAGGGTTTGGATTTTTTTTCGAAAATTTTGTAAACAATTGGTCAGCAGGTCAGAAAGTCAAATATGAGTAATCGATCAAACAGAAATCTAAAAGAAAATTGTGATTTACTTATGCATTCTGTTTTAGATAAGTTCCTGCTTGATAAATTTTTATTTTCTCTGACATTCCAAAAATAAAACTTAATTTAGCCTTTTAATAGTTTTGTGCAGTATTTGCAACGTTTAGATTACAATCTGAGAAGGATGTTTAAGGTTATTTGGTTGGGTTCTCGGTTAAAATTCAATGTAAACATGTTTTGATAGATTTACTTGTTTTGCCTGGTATATTCTAATAATTATGACTTTAAGACTACCATCTTATAATTAAGTAATTTTAAATCACTATTTATCAAAAAATTAGCCTACAAAAAGCACTTTTTTTATTATCTAAACTTGGTCTATAGTGTGTTTCAAATAATATTTTTTATAAATTTTTGTAAATTTTGCACATATTTTTTTTTAGAAAATAAGGTTTTATTTTCATATTACCTACAGGACACTTATAATTATTAGAAGTAATATCCTATTATTATTATAAAGAAAATTAATATAATTTTTTACTAGATTTTTTGACAAAAAGTTTATACTAGCCGTAATCTAGTATATTTTAATTATTATTTATTTTTTGTGACCTTTGATTTTATAATTAACAGAATGATAAATCTTTGATACAAAATACCATTATGTCACCGGGTTATCAATGTCTGTCTGGTTTAAATATAAATAGACTTTCTTGAGATACGCAAAAAAATTATGCATACAAAAGTTTTTCAAGAGCTACAACATATTCAGAACATTTTTACATTTTGAGAATAACGTCATCTTTTTACATCTTTGTTTCTCGCATATCAAACATATGAAATTAACAATTTTAGCAAAAAAGGCACGTTGTTAATTTTATTACAATTTTATTAATTTATGGTAAGGTCATTCTATTTTACTTTGAATTTTGCCATTATACTAGTATTTTACTCTTTCTCATACACAAATTGTTATTCTCTTTATTCAATTTTTACCTATTTGGTCCTATTTTTCACAGCTTTCTCACTCGAACACTTAAATCATTCGTTTGCTTGCTTTTCTATCAAACATATCTGATCTGTTTATTCTTTTTTCCTCATCTTGTCACTATTTTCCTTTTTTCCATTTATCCGTTCTTAAGTATTTACATTTTTGCTTCCTTTTACTCTGAAATTATACTTACCATTAACTTTGTTTTGCCATTCTTACTTATTTCTTCGTTCTTTTTGTAAAATACCTTTCCTTTAATCTGTTTGTTAACTATTTCATTGTTTTTCTCTTCGCTTTTCTTTATCTATTATTTCAATAGTTTTCAGTTTTTTATCTTCTCTTTCTCATTCTGTCTTACCTGTTTTTTAATGATTTGTTTGTCCCTCCATTTATTTCCTTTCTTTAATTCTTATTTGACTTATATCTACTGTTTTGCTCTTCTATCAAGCTTATTCACTTCTCGATTTGACTCTTCCTCCCTTCTCTTACTATATCTAATCTGTTTATTCTTTTTTTCTCATCTTGTCACTATTTTCCCTTTTTCCATTCATCCGTTCTTTTCTTTTGTCACTAGTATTTTAATTTTTGCTTCTTATTACTCTGAAATTCTACGCTTATTAACTTTGTTTTGCCATTCGTACTTATTTCTTCGTTCTTTTTGTAAAATGCCTTTCCTGTAATCTGTTTGTTAACTATTTCATTGTTTGTCTCTTCAATTTTCTCGTTTGCCACTCCATTTATTTCCCTTCTTCTTCCACCACCCTTCTTCTTTAATTATTATTTGACTTATATCTACTGTTTTGCTCTTCTATCAAGCTTATTCACTTCTCTGATTGCCTTTTTCGCTCTCTGTCTGGTCTGTTTGTTCTTTTCTCCTCATCTTGTCATTGTTTTTTATCCTTTTTTTCTGTTGTCCCTAATAGTACAATACACATCATCATAATCTACATCTCTATTACTTTTGTTTTGCCATTTTTACCTTCTCTTTGTAAAGTGTTTCTCCAACTCTTTATTTTTTTCTCTTAGTTTTGCTTTTTCTATTATTCCAATATTCTTGCTTATATATTATTCATCTTTTCTTTCCCATTCTGTCTTACCCTTTTTCTAATTATTTGTTTGTCACTGCATTTATTTTACTTCTTTTGTTAGAGTGTTTAGTGAAACAGTTTGCTTGCTCTTCTGTCAAGGTTATTCATTTCTCTATTTGCCTTTTTTGCTTCCTTCCTTCGCTCTCTGTCTGAAATTTTTAATCTTTCCCGCTCATTATTTTTCTCTTTTTTCATTCTTCGGCTCTTTTCTTTTGTCACTAATATTTTAATTTTTTCTTCTTATTATTCTCATATTCTACGCATTTTAACTTTGTTTTGCCAATCTTATCAATTCGTTCTTTTTCACTTAACTCTTTCATCTTTTTTTCCTTCGTTCTTTGTCTTTCATTCCAATACTCTGCGTTTTTCAACTTCTCAGTTTTATTCTGTCTTACCTGCTTTCTGATGATTTGTTTGCCACTTATTCATTTGTCACTACATTTATTTTATTTCTTTTTTAACGTATTTGCTGTTGAGAGTGTTTAGTCACCTTACTGTTTTCACTACTTTGTGTTATTTGGCATTTTCTCCCTAATTAACAGGATTTTACTATTCCTTCCATCTATTTCCACCTTTCTTTTAATTTATACTTCTTCCCTATTTCTTTGTAATTATTTTAGAATAATTCCACTTTTCTTATTACGTTTTTTTTTATTCTGTAGTTACTCTTTGCAACTATAATTTTTTAATAAACTTTTTATTATTCTCAAGTTTTTTCCAGTTTCTGTTCACTTTATTTCTCTTTTTTTTCAATTTCTTTGTTTTAGTTTATAATTTTTTTATCGTATGTATTGTAGGTCTAATTTTTTAGTTTTCTATAATTCATTTCATGACTCTGCTTAAAAATTTACATAATAAGTATAAGTATGTGCTTAGTATGTTTCAACAGTTGTTCATCTATGTTTATACTCTTATTGTCATTTTCTAGGTAAATAAATGTATCTATATTTATTTTACCTATTTTCTCTTTTTTGTTTGTTCAGGCCTCTCTTCCTTCTCTATTTGTCACTTAATATAATTTTCTTCCTTATTCAAATAATTTTTTCTTCAGCCCTGTATTCTTCACAACTATACAATTTTCGTTTACATGTTATCTATATTTTGCCATTTGACAAAGCTTTTATCTGCCATTTGTAATCTTTTAATTACGGCTGTTGAAATAATGTGCCTTAAATTTGAAACCCCTGTACATTAAAGAAAACGTTGGTAAACATAAGATACTGTATTGGTTACTTAATTAGGAAGCAAAAAGTCTTGTATGAAATTTACTGGATTTTTATCAGGGCTGTTTACAAGTAATTTTGATTTAGAAAATTTCTATCTTCAGAACAAAAAAAGATGTATTTTATGCTTAAAATACTGTATGTGAAAATTTTCTGTAAATACTGGAACTAATACCACAGTTTACTATTTATAAAAAATTGTTAAACATGTTTATCAATTGTCTTAATAAACAATTTGTTCTAACGAAAACACCGTGACCCAAGTTCATTGGCAATGTACCACTATTAGGAAATTGATTTGTAATTTACTATTTCTATATCGCGTGCCAGGATATTTTATAATAAGTAATCAATCGTGTATAGTAGGGACAATCTTTAATAATTTATAAGTTCCGACAAAATAAAGTAAATTACCTTAGTTTAAGAAGGTTTTGTTATTTTTCACAGCGTATGGGTATATTTAACTGTTGGTAAACAGTCAAAGTGCAAATGCTATTTTTAAACAACCTCACTTAAAGCATTGAACTAAATATATCCTTACCTTAAATCTGAGCTGTCCTATAGGCGATTTAGCGTAGGGAATTCCCAAAAACTTGTAAAAACTTCCGCCGTAGTAGTCTTTGGCTGTAGTGCCCTTTACTTTCCCGGAATGAATTTCCACCACAATATTTGACATTTTCGCAACTTTAACCACTGAAAAACTGAACTGATCGTACTTAATCGTTTTGCTAAACGTTGTAGCTCAGACTGTGTTCGTTGATAAACTGGCGTTGTATTTTGTTCCGTATTCTATAGAATGATCCAGTTTATCTCTTATTTAATTGGAGTAAAGCGGGTTCGTCGTGTTTTGGCCAATTTAACTTCTATTGTGTGGGGTTCATTCATTACAACAATGATTGATTAAGGGTCAAATGTCATCGAAATCATTATTTGCAAACGACGGCTATTGTTGATGACCACAATGCTAAATCTTACACGTAATAACAACTTTTGCAAAAATTGGGTTGTGTTGCTTAATTACAAATTAGATGTTATAGTAATAATTATTGACGTTTTATTGCTAATTATAATTGGTCTAGTATAGAATTAACTGTAACATGATTGTTGACTTTGCGACAATTTACTTAATCACCAACGATAATTAATTCTGTGCTAAATAATAATACAATGTGAGTATTTTAATCTCTTACAGACTTATTGTGTATTGTTGTATTCAAGTTAACTTATCTACGGTACAAGCTTCTTTTAGTAATAATAATAATTCTTTAGTAATAAGAAACTTTTTGAAAAGAGGTTTTAGAGCTTAGCTTAAAGTTTCTTCAGGGGTTTCAAGCATTTTTAGAAAGTCCAATTTTTATTGTATAAAATTACGTCTAAAACTACCTTTTACTAACAAATGACTGAGGAGTGCATTATTTCACGTTATTCTAATATTTTAAGTTAAAAAAAAATACTTCTGCACATACATTCACAGTGAAATAACCGAGTTATTAACACATTAATACCAACTTATCTTTACTAAGTAATCCGTTACTTATGCAGTCAAATACTGCATCTTAGGTCAATAATAGCAATATTGATAACACATTTTTTTATATCATTCAAACATCAGTATGTTTACCTTAAATCGTAAGTCTCCAACTGGTGCTTTGGCATAAGGTATTCCCAAAAACTTATAAAACACACCACCGTAGTAGTTTTGTCCGGTACTCCCTCTTAGTTTGCCTTGCTGAGTATCGACCACTGTGTTTTTCAGTGGTTTACTTATGTGAAAACTTCTCAAACCGTAATAGTTTCGAACTATTCTAAACAACCGCATTTTGCCTCATTAAAATAATGTACTCATCATAAAAATTGCTCGTACATTCTGATGTGTATAGGTTATCATTCGGATGCTGATTAGAGGTTTCTTTAAACCGTTTGTAATTGAAACTCTTTATATTTGTGATAATGGTGTATACAGGGTGGTCCAGTTTTAAATCCATAGCCAATTAAAAAATAAGTTGACATTCATTATGTCATTTTCCTGAAAAGTGCTTCCTAAGGAAAATACAGTCCTTCAAATTTCTGTTTAAAAAATCGTTTTTTTTTGTCATAACTGTCAGACCGTTGGAGCAATATTGATCAAATTTGGAACAAGCACTTTATTACACGTTATTACGGTCAAAGACCCAAAACTAACCTAACCCAACTAAAAAATTGTCTTGGAAACGGAAAATTCACTTAAGAAGTTTAAAAAATATGATTGTAGCCAGTTTTCATAGTTTCCAGACAAACTGAAAGATTTAGTTTTGAAAATTGACTTTTCATGCAAATCGAGAGACTTTAATACTGAAAATTGACTTGTAGACATAAAAACTAAGTACTTTTTCAAGAATTTGTTACTACAAATTCATACATTTAAACCTTAAAAATTGACTTGAACCCCAAAATATGACTGAACTAATGAAAAGTGACATCAGAAGCTTAAAATTTGCATTTGAAGTAAGTTTTCATAATTTGAAGACAAATTTCAATATTTTAGTCTTGAAAATAGTCTTAGATGGAGGACATTGACATTAGATTCATGAAAATTGTCTTAAAAACGAACTTTTCGTGCTTTTTACTTTGCTTTTCATTTTCTTCGAATTCTGGACTATTTTTAGTGCTTCAAAACTGCTTTCAGCTTGGAAAATCGAGTTTCAAGACTATCTTCACCAAGTTATTGACATAGCAAACTTAAAAAACAATTTTTACATTCTTCATAGACTTAAAATAGCATTCCAAGCTTTGTCACTATTAAATCGACTTCTAGACACCTCAGTGCTAAAAATTCGGGTATTTCTTAAAAAACTAGACTGTTTTTAGTGTTTTAAGGCTGTTTTCAGTGCCTCAAATCGAGATTCAAGACTATCTTTACAAAGTTTTTGACTTATCAGGCCTAAAAACCAGTGTGTCCACTGACCATAGTCTTGAAAATGTTATTTCAAGCTTCTTCACTATTAAATTGACTTCTACACTCATAGGTGCAATAAATTGTAGCACCTCTAAGAAATTCAGACTGTTTTTAGTGCTTTTTAAGACTGAAAAATCGAGTTTAAGACTATTTCCAAAAGTCAAGTTTCTTCAGTAATAAAAGTAAAAAATGTTGGTACCAAATGTATTGTAGCATAGTCTTGAGAACTAATTTTTAGAAATAAAATAGTCCGAAAATTTAATTTACTTCTAGACTTGTTGTCCAGTCCAGAAAATTGAGTTGTACACCAATTAAAGTCTTGAAAATATACTTTTGAACTCTCTTTAGTCCTAGTAAGGTCCTTTCTAGCATTAAAAGTCAACTTTTATACTATTTTTAGTAGTAAAAAATGAGTTTCATGCACAATACAATCTTTGTCTTGATTTCCGGACTTTTTTTAGTTCTTGAATGCCAGTTTCAGACACTCAACCAGGATGGCAGTCTGAGAAAGCGAATCATAAGACCATTCCTAATAGTAAAAAGCAAGTATTTTATTTTTTTAAAATAAGTACAATACAACTCCTTGAGACGTTAATCAAACATCAATTGAGACTTTAATCTGGAAGCATTTAAAAAAATACTTTAAACAATTTATTTGTTGATGTTGTACACCATATCTCTTAAGTATATTACCTACTTCAAATATTGCAGTATATTTCAATAACACAGCAATTTTGTAAAAGCAACAAACCTCTTCCAACTACACCTTTAAAAAGAAATTTAACCTACCATAACATTATTGCATTGAACGGTGCTACTACTGCCTAAAATATCAAATCTTCAAATGTTTCTCGTAGATTTCATCCCAAATCTTCAGTCTATCCCCATCAACGTTCTCAATCATCTTCAGTTCATGTCCAATATCCAAAAACTCTAAATTGTCATGTGACGTTGGCCTCCATTTCACTTTGTTTAAATCTTCATCAATCTCAGGAGTGGGTTCTCCATGTCTGGCAAAATTAGTCCACATTTTTACAAACTTTTGAATATGTTTGTCTTCCTCACTTCCAGGTTTAACGTGTGGAGTAAAATAGGTGGGAAATAGATAGAAGATATCATCGGCATGGGACACGCCTTCTACCTCCTTTTTGGGGAATGTTTGCAACAAATGTGTGATGGGTTTTCGTGCAGATGGTAGGTAGTTGTAGGCAAGTCTGCTTAGCATATTGCAGATAACTGTAGCATAAAAGTATTTACTCATAACGAAGTTGAAGAAACAGTTTAGTGATGTTTGTAGGCTCATTCTGTAGGCGTAGACTGGTTGGTCTGAGTGTTTGGCTTGATGTTTTAAGGTTCGATGGATGGGATGGACAAAATTGTTGTCACCTTTCAACTAAACAGCACAAAAGTTAATCAAATGTTGAAAGAATACTGTAGCCTTACCTTGTAAACCTTCTCAATGTCATCTTCAGTCAAATGGTTTTTATTACCATCAAAGTATTCTTTTCGAAGACGGTTAGAAATTTCCTTAGACACTTCACTGCCTTTCTCCAAACCCAATTCGTAAGGAATTTCATGCTCAAAATCATTGAGTAAACCCGATTTAAATTCTGACCTCCTAATCAGTTCGAACAAGATTCCTTCGTTAGAATTATATCCAATTATGATAGGGATTTTGTGGCCACCTTGTGAATACATAATTTTATTTGGATTTTCGGTGATTATGGCATCAGGAGATTGAGGTTCTACCACTGGTCCAAATGGTCGGATTTGTCCGGTAGAAAAATTCTGCAAGAAAAAATTGTATCAAACACTGTTAAGGTTAACGTTCAATAAAATAAGAAACTTAAACTGTTCCCTTCACCCTTTGATGATACTAAACGCAATTTTGTCGATTTTGCAGATACAAGAGGCAAATAAGAAGACAATGGAATGAGTTCTTAACTAGGATGGAAGATCACAGGTTAGTGAAGATAGAGAGATACGAGAGACCAGGAACACAAAAACCATTCTGCAGAGCACCAAAAAGATGGAGAGAGCGCTGGACCTCAGCACAACAGGAGAACTGAAAATCGGAATTGAAGAAAACAAGCTTTTGGCTTAATACGAGAAGAAGAAGAAGGAGAAGCAATATTGACAATGGCAGTAAGACTAGAAACTGTATCAATCTCAAAAAGTTACTCTTACTTTAAGTTAAGACTTAGAAACTATTGTAACTCTAGAAAGGTGTTCATGTCAGGTCAAAATGGGTAGAAATGAAAAATTGTCATAATCAATTTAAAAAAATGATGAAGAAAAGGCTAATAAATGCCCATCAAAAGCAACAATTCAGACAATGGAATTTGGACTATTTGGAAATTATAAATTGCCAAGAGGTGTCTTTCTTGGAAGAACTACATAGCCTCCATAGAGCGTCTTTACAGCTCTATGGAGGCAAATTTGACAGTTCTGAAGTAAAGAAACAATTTTAAACTTTTACGTCACGTGACAACTGTCAGAACTGTCAAAACCCGTTCAAAAAATGATTAAAAATCAATTCGTTAATGTTGTCACATCACAGACACAATATGCCATGTGAAATTTTGTGTAAATTTTTAGCGCAATTGTAAAAGAAAATTCTCGATAATTTACTGTTATCCGTAAATTCTTCGTGAAGAAAATTACTTTAGGCCATCTCTAATCATGGGTAATTTAAGTACTTCCTTTTTTCAATCAGTTTTTACTGACAAAAACCAGTAATCTGCTGGAATATGACTAAACAAATAAAAATCATACTTCTTTATGTCGCTTCTGAGCTTTAACCAAATTTTTCGCCGGTTCCTTCATCAGTTTTTCCAATATCGCTTTTTCGTCTGTCTCCTTATATCCCAGTAATTTGGCTATTCTCAAGGCATTATTAGTCCCCCAAGCCCAGTTATTCAAGGCACAACCACTTTGCACTATAGCTTTATGGAATAGCCCTTTTGTTGTGGGTGCTAAGGTAAGATAGTGCACTGAAGCAGCTCCGGCACTTTCTCCAAATATGGTGACGTTATCAGGATCACCACCAAACTTGTCAATGTTTTTCTGGACCCACTTTAAGGCCATTCTCATGTCCTTAAGGCCTGCATTACCTGGCACACCAAGTGATTGGTCTTTAAAACTAGCAAAACCTGCGATAGAAATGATTAATTAACTGTCCGTGTGGAATACAGTGGTTTACCCACCTAGAATTCCTAACCTATAGTTAATAGTCACCAAAACAATGTCCTGAGTTAGTAAAAAGTCAGGACCGTACATTACAGCTTTGTTTGAGCCGGCAGTGAAGGCTCCACCGTGGACCCAGAACATAACTGGTTTCTTCAAAGGTTTATCATCACTTTGAGGAAGCTGAAAGGATTAGTTTTTATATGTGGTGTGTGTAATGATTGTTATTACTCACTGCTTTAGTGTAAATATTTAAATTTAAGCAATTGTCTTCGTTACCCACGCAGTAGAGAAAAATCATGTCGGTTGAGGGACATTCAGGACCTTCTTTGGTGCAATCTCTTATGCCTGACCATGGTTCTGCAGGTTGTGGAGTCTAAATAATTAAAGACATTCAAATACAATAATAATTATTGTGTTTATTTACAGTTTAGTTATAAAACATACATCTAGCCCAAATTCCTATGGTCGAGTTACATTTTGGATGTCTTATGTTACTAAATTTTCTTACTTTTTTGAAATTTGATAGATTATTTAAAGGTTTCTTAGGATGTTTAATTATACTACTAGAAAAAACACAACAAATTAATTACAACATTATGTTTGAATGTGACTTACGACATTAACAGAATTTATGATAATTTTTTTTTCCGTTATGATTTATGTGAATTACTTTCACAGTTTTTTAATTGATAATTAACTGATGTAAGTATGTAATAAATAGTCTAAAGTTTGCTTTAACCAGTTTTTTTTAGCATGACAAAAAAGTCTTCCAGTCTCATTATATTGATGATCATTTAGGAAATAATCATTTATTTGCAACTTTTATTAACTTTTTTCTGCACGACAGTCATTATTAAGTACTATTAAACCAATTTTGTAAATTATATGGAAACAATATATTACCACAAAAAGTCGTCTGTTTTTAACCATTTATGAGCAGTTTTTAGTAGTAACATCATTACTGTTGTACGTACAATTTTCTAAAATATAGAGAATAATAATTGTTTTGATCTTGCCAAAATCATTTATAATTTATTATTAGAAGACATGAAAGATAATGTCCACTATTAATCAACAAATAACTTTTTTACACTTAAATAGGACTAATTTGGATTTCTTAAGATCAATACATAGAGTATTTCGTACTACCAAAATTAATGGGAAATTAATTGTTTGAATAGCTAGAAGGTGAAATAAACAAGAAACCTGAAAATTGCAAAAATCTAACTAATTTTTTGCCAATTTTCTGTAAACTTTTGGTAAATTTTAGAATTAGAGATTATCATTAATTCTTGTGTTTTTCTGATATACCTTTAGGATAGATTTTAAGAAAGAAAACGAATACAGGATTTGTCGTAAAAACTAGCAGAAACCTTTATAGTTAAGACAGGTTGTGTTAAAAAATGCAGAAAACTGGAATAAGCAAGTTTTTTACGTTTATTTACATGAACAGAGTATCTTCTTTCAGTTTCTGAAGAAAATTACTTTACAAGCACACATTTCAATTGTTTAAAGCATTTTACTCGCATTATTTATTAATACTGCGATTTAATTATGCTAACCATAACTTACTTTCAACTCTTGTAACAAAAAAGTCTTCCAGTCTCATTATATTGATGATCATTTAGGAAATAATTATTTATTTGCAGCTTTTATTAACTTTTTTCTGCACGACAGTCATTATTAACTACTATTAAACCAATTTTGTAAATTATATGGAAACAATATATTACCACAAAAAGTCGTCTGTTTTTAACCATTGATAGGCAGTTTTTAGTAGTAACATCATCAGTGTTGTACGTACAATTTTCTAAATTATAGAGAATAATAATTGTTTTGATCTTACCAAAATCGTTTATAATTGATTATTAGAAGACATGACAGATAATGTCCACTATTAATCAACAAATAACTTTTTTACACTTAAATAGAACTAATTTGGATTTGGTTGCAAAATATTAAACAAGTTTTGGTTATTTAAGGTTCTCCCAGTTTAATAAAACGACATTTTATTAATTAAATCATTTGTATTAATAAATTTAGAGAAGACAGTTAGAAGAAGAGGAATTATTAGAAATCATGTTTGATGGAAATTCTTATTTTAATTAGATAAAACACTCAGAAGAACAATAGTCAACTGTACTAAACAGCAAAGTTTTAAACGTCAAACGTCAAAAACTATATTTCTGAGATATTTTTACATTACTTGGCAAGGACACTAGTCAATTGTGCTAAAGTTTTAGCTTTGCTGTTTTTAACTCATGGAGCTCTACGTTTTTTTTCAAGCTTGAGAAGAAAATCTTAAATTACTAGGGCACTAGTCAACTGAGCTAAAAGTCAGAAGTTATGATAATATGAAACTGCAATTGTGACAACAGTCTAAATATGTTATTTTAAGTTTGAAAAGGAAAACTGTGAGAAAAATGACCTCGGAAGAACCGTAGTCAACTCTGCCAGAAGTAATGGCTTTAAAACAACTAGTAACTGGGAAAAGCTGTCAAAATCAGAAAAATGCTTGTATTTGAAGTACATTTTGAAATCTGTAACAAGGTATGACAGATTTCACATGACAGTAAGTCGTATCGTTACTGTCAAAGTAACAGCCAAAGTGAAAGAACATTTAGGATCCAGTCAGTTTGACACATGAGATGTGTGTGTCTGACACTGGTCACGTGACACATAACCTCGTCCTAAACTAGCATTGGCATCAGAACTGTCATAATTACATGACTGTCAAAACATGCCAGTTGGTTTTTTTGAATTTTGACATATGTGAAGTTAATTAAAATTAATAAAAATATTTGCTTGTCCGTGTAATAATAAAATTTTTGTTAATTGTTTTTATTTTGGTTGAGATTTGGATTATTTATTTCAAGGTTTTAAATGGTTCTGATAAACGATAAGAGCAATATAGTACATACAGAATAGAAATGCCAAAGTTCTTCCTGCTAAAAAAAACATATATCTAGAAAAATTAAATGTAAGGTCAATGCCAATGGCTGTAATGTTTTAAGGTTAAATTAACGCATAACAATTATGCAACAACTTAAGCAGCCACTTAGTTATTTGCTTTTTCACTAAAACTTAACCAATATATTAAGAGAACAATTTTGTTATTATTTTAGAGTGCTTTTTTTGTAGGTCTGTGCGTCACTAAAATCAATCAAAAACCAATTTACATAATACTAAAAATTGTTTGAATATTCATCAAACAATATGCATCATCGGTCGGAAATTTTATTTTCAGGGATTGTTAATTTTAGTTGCTTAAAAGGGAAGGAAAACAGGTTTTTGTGATGTGCTTGAATGATAATCATGACAAGGTATTTTTCAGATAATAACATTGTAGTGGAACTGATTATAAATGTGATAAGGTTCATGTTACTGAACGATGACAGTCAAAAAACGAGGAATGAATACTAATTACCTCTAGTTCTGACCAATATCAAGATCAAAGTTAAAAAATATTTTATTTAATATAAACCAAGAAGGTGATCAGATTTGACAACATTTAACACACAATACAAACCAGCAATATATAAACAAAATGACACTTACCTTAAATCTGAGCTCACCTACAGGAGCTTTAGCATAAGGAATACCCATAAACTTGTAAAAGTCACCGCCATAGTAGTCATTTCCTGTGGTTCCCTTTATTTTCCCTTGCTGCACTTCCACGATTATATCGGACATCTTGTTACATGGGTTTCTTGGTTAAAACAATAAACAAAACTAAGAAAATCGTTTTGCAGCCTGGTTTTATATTTTGCTAGTCGTCGTGTACGCGTTATTCCGATACTGGTGTTCGTTAGATAAATCGTTAATTGGCGCGTTGTTTGGATGATTGCTGATTACCTATGTAATAGGTTTGTGTGTTTTATCCAGTGTCCCAAAATAGTTTTTTTTTAAAGAATAACAGAATCCTGTGAGATGTCCCTGAATTTTTACTTGCTTCTTTAAGTTTTCAATTGGTTTTGCAATCTTCATGAGTTATTTTCAACTTTTGTTAAAGTTAGCTATTGAATATCTTTCCCACAAAGCACAAATATATACCAGAGGAATACCATAAAACACAAGACTGGCATATAATAGAAATATATGCCAGACATGTGCCTGGCAAAACGTTGTGATGGAAGCTTTCTCCATGTTCATTGCTATAGCTTTGAGAAAGTATAGGAAAACACATTAATGATTCGTTTTAAGGCTCTAACTTTTAGTTTCTTTTCACTTGGTGAAAAGCACAATCCTGCAATTTGTGGAACTATTACCTCTACCAAAACTACCTTCTTTTTCAGCATCATTTGAGAAAATAATTGTTACCTATGTAGTTAACTATCCTTCTTGGTTCTTGATTATGCCAAACTTTGTCACAAAAAAGAAACCGCATTTTTCTCATTAGAGAGAGATTCTTGCTAGCCATCTGTTTGAGCATAATTGTACTCATAAAATAACCAGAGTACTCCCATTGCGTTTCTAACAGAAATGTTTCATTTTTAAATCATCATTAAGGATGCAACAAAAAGAGATTTAATTGAAGAAATTTCGATTGGTGTAGTCTTGGAAGTTTTGCTTTGTTCTCCACTAAATCAATGCTTCAGATTTACTGTTGATTACTTTTTTTCGACTTAATTTACAACTGGAATATAGAGATGGTAAAATATCAGAATATGAAAGAGCTAATCAAACATTTTAGTGACAATATTTAAAATTGGTGCCCTGTGAAAAGAAATATGAAGTTGATACATTTTTAATGCAAGACCTTGTATATTTTCTGATGAGTTGATAGATCTTTTTCTTTACTGATTCTAAAAATATATGATAAGTTGAGATTTGGTTTAGCCGTTTTCGAATTATTGGCATTTAAAAATATGGCGAATTTTGGCATATTATTTTCGAAAATCACAAGTTGGTGCAAAGCAAATTTGACGTCACGATGACGTAGTTTAACAAAAAAAAAATTTTTAACCAACTGCCAAATAACGTCATCGTGACGTTTTGTGCCTTAATGACGAAAAATGTCAACTTTCACCTTGAAAAGTCTGTAAATGACATTTGAACAGTTGGAAAAGCTAAAATTATAAAAACGCGACATGTGATCGTGATAATTTAAATTCGCAGCTGGCAGCACTGTAAAGTTAAATTGACACCTGTCAGTGTCAGTCATGCGACCGGGAAAATGTCGTCTTTTACCTAAAAAAGTCTTTAAATTACTTTTAAACAGAGGGAAAGTTAAAATTGTAAAAGCACGTCACGTGATCGTGACAGTTTAAATTCGCATCCGCCGACACTGTAAAGTTAAGTTGAAACTTGTCAGGAACAGTCACGTGACCCAGAAAATATTATCTTTAACCTTAAAAAGTCTGTGAATTACATTTGAACTATTGAAAAAGATGAAAGTTAAATTCGTAGCTGGCAGCATTGTAAAGCTAAATTAATACCTCATCATCGTCATGTGACTTGGAAAATGTCGTCTTTTACCTAAAAAAGTCTCTAAATTACATTTAAACAGCTGGGGAAGCTTAAATTATTGTAAAAGCACACGTCACGTGATTGTGACAATTTAAATTCGCAGCTGGCAGCATTATAAAGTTAAATTGACACCTGTCAACAATAGTCACGTGACCCGGACAATGTCGTCTTTAACCTTAAATCCTCAATCAATCTTTGCTGAATCAGCTTAAAGATCATTTTTCCTGACGACGATTCCTAGGTACTTACTTGATTCTGGAACGTGAAATTTGCATTTTTTTTAAATTCAGGCAAAATTCCTAATCTTGTAAACGCCTTATGACCTAGTGTATCTTTTTGTCATAAAAGTAGGCAGCCACACTCAATAAATGATGGGTTTGTTAGTCGATACAGGAACTCAGTACCTAAGTAGCTTTATTTGTAACAGAACAACAGGATAATAACTTCTCGTGACATCGTATTCTATATCGTTACGTACAGGGTGTGTCATTTGAAATAATCAATATTATATGCCATATTTCGAAAACAATACTGTTTTTATAAATATTTAATTTAACAGTAAATTATAATGTATAAACTGTAAAGTTCAGAGAGTATGTAAAATTCAGGGCGATTTAAAAAAAAATGAGACCATCAACTGCACCAAATAGTCCTGATCTAATGTGGTGGTAATCTAAATAATGGATTAGGTAGAATGTACCAAAACTAATAACATACAGAATATAGGCACAACATATTTTTTGTATTGCGTTATTTATGAGCAGTTACAAACTATTCTAATGCCATTTCAATTTCAAATGCACAATTGATAACCTTTACCAATCTGAGTAAGATTAGGCAAGGGTGGCAACCAAATTAGAGGTCAAAATGGAATATGATAAATTTTCAGTGATAGGCTTGCTTGATTTAAGTCATTTTTTATGTTGGTTTTCAAAGTTCATTCGTTTAATAACATTGATAATGCTACTTAGTTTTAGAATGTCTTGAAAATGTTTCTAAAAAACACAAAATTGATATTTGTTTGTATACCATATTATCACCAAATTTAGATCAGAAAAAAAAATACAAATATTTATTAGATTTTATAATATTAATATTATTATTATCTGTACTGAGCAGTCCTATTTTGTATTAGATCTTTCAGGGACTATACAAACCGAATAAACACATCTACGTTGAAAAAACATTGTATTGAAACTTTATGTTGATTATAGAAGATTGGACAACGTTAAAATAAAGTAAAAATGTTGCTTGAATCAACGTTGTATTAACTTGCAAAAGCAACGTTGAATTGCAAATGTAATTCAACGTTTGCAAAAAATACTTGTTAACGTCTATTTAACGTTATTACTCAATATATCACAACTCCGTCGAAGAAACATTGTACTGAAACGTAACCTTTAACGTTCGTTGGAAAATGCAATTTAACGTTTATACGTTGCAATCACGTAGAAATTTGACATTTTTGAGATTAACCAAGATTAACGTTATTATGTAAATATATACAATTATAACGGCAAATGTTTTGCCATTATATGGTGACGGTTTCTGTTCAATTAATAAACAAAATCCAAAAATCACCAATAAACGTATCTTTACGATAATAATAGCAATAACGATACCTTTACTATGCGAACTTTCTTATTGTTACAACATGTTTGCACTCATTTGATTTGTTACTGTTTTTATTAATGTTTATTAAAATACTGACATTCAAGTAAAAATATGCAACAAACACAACGTTCTACAAGAATATAAATAAATTAACATGAATAATGCTACGCTTAAAATCACTTAAAGCTGAGAGGTTGTACACTAAAACTAACCTTATTTAAAACACCAAAATATCACATTAATTAACTTAAATTTTCAAATACTCTTCGTATATTTCATCCCAGACTTTCAATCTGTCTTCATCAATATTCCGTATCATCTCCAATTCATGTCCAATATCCAAAAACTCTACATTGTCGTGAGATGTTGGTTTCCACTGCACATTTAAATGTTCATCATTTTCAGGAGTAGGTTTACCGTACTTAGCGAAATTCGTCCACATCTTTACGAATCTTTGTATGTGTTTGTCTTCCTCACTACCAATTTTGATTTGAGGAGTGAAAAACGTGGGGAATAAGTAAAAGAGATCGTCCGCGTGGGCAACTCCTTGAATTTCGCGTTTCGGGAGTTTTTGCAGCATTCCCAGCACTGATTCCTTTGCCGATGGTAGGTAGTTGTTGGATAGTTTGCTCAGAAAACTGCACAAAATTGCGGTTTTAAAATATTTGTTCATTGCAAAAGTGTGGAAATAGTTCAGTGGAGTTTGTACGCTCATTCTGTAGGCATAAACTGGCTGGTGTGAGTGTTTGGCTTGGAGTTTTATCACTTTTTGGATGGGGTAAACGAAGTTTACGTCACCTTTGAACTGCAAGTTGAAAAAAATATTATTTAAACTGAAACAGGAAGGTGGGAACTGTGAATGACCTACCCGATAAACTTGGTCTATGTCGTCTTCATTAAGGTGTTCGGTATCATTAAAGTATGCTTTTTTGAGCCTGTCGGACACTTCCTGAGCTCGTTTGGTTCCTTTTTCTAAGCCCAGCTCGTAGGGGATGTCATGCTCCAGGTTTTGGGGCAAAGTCACTCCAGGAATAGTTTTCCTAACCAGTTCAAACAGCATTCCTTCATGTGAATTATAGCCAATGATGATGGGAATTTTGTGACCTCCTTGAGAATGCATGATTTTGTTTGGATGTTCAGTGAGAATGGCATCAGGGGAAGGAGGTTCCACTACTGGTCCCAACGGTCGAATTTCCCCAGCAGAAAACTTCTACAAGTTAACACAGATTACTTCATATCCAGTGATAATAACTTTATTTTTAACTAACCTCCTTAATCCTCCTCTGGCCGCTTACTAAATTTCTGGCAGGTTCCTTCATTAATTTCTCCAAAATCCTCTTCTCATCACAATCCTTGTATCCCATCATTTTGGCAATTTGTTTCGAGTTGTTGTGCCCCCAAGCCCAGTTGTTCAAAGCGCTGCCACTTTGCACGATGGCTTTGTGAAACAATCCCTGGGTGCTTGGTGCTAAAGTGAGGTAATGAACTGAAGCCCCTCCTGCACTTTCCCCAAATATGGTGACATTGTCAGGATCCCCACCAAATTTGGTGATATTCTGCTGCACCCATTTTAACGCCATTCGCATGTCTTTAAGCCCAGCATTTCCTGGCACTTCTAAGGATTGATCTTCAAAACTTGCGAAACCTGTTTGAATTAACAATAAAGTTGTTAGTTGGATTTCCTGGTTCATGCAAAAAACGGCTCACCTAAAATGCCTAGTCTATAGTTAATGGCAACCAGAACAATGTCTTGGGTCAGTAAATAGTCAGGACCGTACATAGAGCTTTTGTTTGATCCGGTGGTGAAGGCACCACCATGAATCCATACCATTACTGGCTTCTTCAGAGGTTTGTCATCACTTTGAGGAAGCTACAAAAAATTTCTTTTATTAGAAATAGTAAAGAAAGTTTAATAAAACTTACTTCTTTGGTATACACATTCAAGTTTAAGCAATTATCTTCGTTTCCAACAAAATAGATGAAGTACATGTCACTTGATGGACATTCAGGTCCTTCTTTGGTGGCATCTTTTATGTCTGTCCATGGTTCTACTGGTTGAGGAGCCTAAAACAATAACGTTTATGAGTAAAAGTGTAAGTTTTACAGCTTTATGGCGGGAGAGGATTTTGACGGTTGTCATATAGAAACACACAACCAAATGTTAAAAATGCCAAAAATATACTGATGATGATATAAAATGCCTTCAACCAAAGTTAAACTGATTTTGTTACTTTTTCAAGTATGTTTCGTTGTTTTGTACCTTGTCTGGATCGAATTTGACAGCGTCCAGGTTTAGGATAAAACAGACTAAAATTAAGTTAAAAACACAACCAAATGTTATAAATTCCATAAATGTACTGATGATGGTATAAAGTGCAGTCACCAAACTAACAAGGCTAATATAATGCATTCGGATCAAAAAGCTAAACAGACTGTATGGTAAATAGTCATTTTCTTCCATAATGATAATTCTAATTGATTCATCATCAAAATTGGAGTTAATCTTATTTTGTGTCTTTATCTCTGCTTTATAATACTCAATTTGAAACAAGAAAGTTTTAACCACTAAACAAATTAATTTGCTATTATCAAATAGTATGGATCATCAAAGTATTTTTTTTCTTCCTCAAACTGTATTTTTATAGTGACTAAAATGTTTCACAACTGTTATTTCACTATAGATTACACATAATCATCCGATACTGTCAAAAGCAAAAATAATTCTACTTCCTTAAGACGCAAATTTGCGATTAAAATGAATAATAAGTTCTATTGTTCAATAGTAATTTATCAGTTAATTATTGTAATATACCACAATTAAAAATACGTCTTTGTAATGTTGGTGACTTTGATTTGATATGATTTAAGCGTCATAGTTATCAAAATTGTGACTGTTTTTCTATAAATTTGGAAGCATTTATTGATAAATCAGAGGAAGAAAAAAATACAAATGTTAAGGCTACCCAGACAATTTCCTTCAATTATATAAAATAAAAAGTTGATAAATAACAAATACAAAATTGAAACGTTTCTACTTTTGAATTATTTTGATATTAATGGTTCTACAAATTTGATCACCCCAATCAATTTTTAATTGATTTGTTTGTGAGTTATTTAAATTTAATAATTTCTAACACTAAAAAAAAATCAGTTATAAATACAGACAAAAACAACATTTTGCAACATAGAGAAAAGAAAACTGACGTAACATGTAAAAGTTACATTATTTTGTATAATAATTTCATAATTACTATGACGTTAATGACAGATTAGAAATTTAGCACTGATATACGTTATTAATTTATTTTATAAACTGTTATCAATGTAGATAAAGTTCATTGATAATGTAACATAATATCGTAATTTGTTTACATATTACATATGATTAAAGAAGCGCGTGTGGAAAATCGAGAATTTGCTATCACAATGCATCATTTTTGACTGTTTTCGTTACAAAAAGTTCAAACCAACTTAATGAGATATAGGGTGTCTAAATTAGCTCTGACGTTTTATAACAGGCTTATAACCACCCGACAGCTGTCAAAACTCACTAAACAGTGCCATGAAACTGTAAAATGTCAAATAGTCACGCCTCTGATGAACCGTAATGCTGTGGAGTTAAATTTGGCAGTTGTGACATTAAATGACTTATTAATTGACAAATTTGGATCCATGGAACGTAACTTACAATGCAATTCCTCAAAGAAACAAATCTATGTGGCATTCAAGTCACTAGTGAGTGAATTTCGACATTTATGACAGCTGTCTTCTGTGCTTCTTAACGTTTTCCAACCGTCATATTTGCCTCCATGTAGCTTTAAACGCAACTTCCAGTGTAATTCCTCAAATTAGCAATTATTTCTAATTTTATTGTTTCAGGTCACTGGTGAACGGGTTTTGATAGTTATGACAGCTGTCACGTGACTTAAAAAAACGTCAAAAGTCTTTATTAACGTCAGAACTGATCAATTTGGGCCCATGGAGCTATAAACACAGCTCACGGTGCAATCCTTCAAACAAACCCATCTATGTGGTGTTTTATACTGTCAGGTCACTGGTGAGTGAATTTTGACAGTGGGGAGAGCTGTCATGTGATGCAAACAAAGTGTTCCTCAACGTCTCAACTGTCAAATTTGGCTCCATAGAGCTTTAAACACAATTTTCAGTGTAAATCCTCAAATTAGCAACTATTTGTAATTTTATTGTTTCAGGTTATTGGTGAACAGGTTTTGCAGTTATGACAGCTGTCACGTGACGTAAGATAAATACAAAAGTGTTTCTTAACGTCAGAACTGACAAATTTGGCTGCATAGACTACTTGCAGTGTGGTTTTTCTACATTTTCTACTACAAGCATTTTTTCCTTGAAAAGTATTTGTACGTGTAGTATGTTCCGGCATATGCAACCACAGGAGTCTTTGAACATATTTTGTAGGTACTTCTTTTTGTTATATTTTTTTATCTTTACATGATACCTATTCAAGAACTGGCAACACTGAAAGTGTTAAAACACAGTATTTTGAGGTTAGGTTGTAGAAAGTCTGGCAACACCAAAAAATACCAAATTTTCCTTGCAAAAGTTACACAGAATAAAAAATTCTATAGTTTCATAATATTATGAAATATACAGAGACATAACAAAATTTTAGTTTTTGTTAAAATGTTACTCTGCAAATATCAAGTTCCAAATGTTGATATTTTAATATCTGCCAAAGTACTAGAGTTATCTATAGAACATGTTGCATAGATTATAATTAAAATTGAAAATTCTTGTCGTGTAACTCGTGCATTTTTCAAACAACTTATAGAAGTTGCCAGACTTCTACGCACCCTGTATTTAACAGACAAAGAACCCAAATAATGACGTAACCGCTATTTGTGTTGGTTTGTACTTTACTAAGAGACACAAATAAAGTAACACTTTTTGTATACCTAATTGGTGAAATGAATAAAGGATTTATATTCACAGGGGAACGAGACAATAGCAGGCTGAACGGAATACATGATTATGAGATTTGAAATGAGTTATACAGGGTGAGTCAGAAGGTCATAAGTAAATCATGACACTACACCAAAAAATAACTTTAGTTGGTTATAGTAGAAAAAAGTATCATTACGAATATACAGGGTGGTAAACCTCTTGTTTCTTAATTATTTTTTGGCAAGAATTACATTAATTCAGATGCAGGAAGAACTATTTCAGTTGCCAAACAAAGATTATGACCATTTAACTCTAATTCACCCTGTATATTACTGCGCCTACTACAATAGTGTTAAGCTCTACTACATTAAAGTAACATTTTTTTAAAACAGTTGGTTGGTCACGTGATAATAAATAATCACACGACATAAGAGGAAGTCACCAAACAATGTTGAATCATGGTCTGCCTTGCAAAATTATGATAATACCAACAATGTTCCACATCGGAAATAATAATTAGCATCGTACCTATTACTAATTAAGAGTTGTTACATAAAAGAACCATTAGGTGATTAAATGTCCTGAGTAATTTTAAATAAGCCGATTCTAATCAAGCTAATTGACGATATGACTCTTGCTCATATTTCCTGTGCAAACTGTTTTTAAATGGTTTGGTTTTACAAATACATCCTCATCACTAAATGTCTCTTCCAATAGGAATATACCCACCAAACCTCATTACTTTAATGTAAATTGATTTTTAATTTTCTATCCAGGTTGCGTGCCTGTTATTTTTGTATAAAAAAATCAATATTTCAGTTGGTTTTAGACCTGTACTAAGAAACTATTCAGCTAGATACTGAATGGTAAATTACTAGACTCACCTTAAATCTGAGGGGACCTGTAGGAGATTTAGCATAGGGAATACCCAAGAATTTGTAAAATTTTCCTCCATGGTAGTCTTGGCCGGTCGTTCCTCTCACTTTTCCGGACTGAATTTCCACCACCGCATTTGACAGTTGTTTTTTCGATTGAAGTTTCATTGTGTAAACTTGGCTCGACACTAAACCAACTGCTCCCACGTTTGTGTTCTTATATTTCCCTATCGTTATCGTTTACGCGCTAGACTGAGACTGTGCTAATTTGCGTTGATGTACGTTATGATTCCATTTGCGTAATTATCGTTTAACTTCTTTAAATGAACTAAAAAATCAGTGTGACGTCCTGTTGAAACTGCATTGATTGCTGTTGCACTTACGATCTATTCAATTGTTCTCTTATTGGCATAGATATAGGTAGATTAACAATGACAGAAAATGTGTTGTAGTTTGAATGCTATTGCATAAATCGACAACTCAGAGAAATTGTAGAAAGCCAGTTTTAAAATTAACATTAAATGTGATATACAGTCAAAAGCCTTTGACAGATCACAAAGACCTACAGTCCTAATTTATCTCAAAACCTTCAATAATTTTATTACAAATCAACATTATGCCAATTGTTCTGTACCTTCATTGAATTAAGAAGGTAGGCCTGTTACAGAGATTTTTTTCACCTTCTTTTTGAACCGGTAAAAATTATTAATAAATAAAAGACTTATCACACTTTTGACCTTATTTTGTGGACAAATTGCATGCCAGGTGACGTCCTTGTGAGTTTTGATGTTGTTTCTGTTAAAATAATCAATTTTACAGAACATACTACATAAACATTATGTCATCTAATGACAATTTAAGATACTCAGGTTAAGGAAGATAGACGGTAATTATTATTCGAGTGTGCTTATGTCTTTCCATTGTTTTATGTCAGTAAAATAAAGTTGTATCAAATCTAATAAAAGTATCTTCAATCTCTTTGACCAGTTCATAAAGGGATAAAGGAAGCTGTAGAAATTAACAGGTTATGGGCCCAGTCCAGGAAAACCGGAAAAGTAAGCAGTAATTATCCTGTTGTGAAACGTATTTTGAAAACCTGAAGGATAAGACAAATTATGGCGACAATCCCTAGTAATTTAATTGTAAAGCCATTTGATGGAAACGGCTTCTCAAATTGGGAGTTTTGAGTAAGATTGTGTCTTGAGCAACAAGGTGTTTTGGAAATGTTGGAGAAAGATCCTCCGGAATCAACAGCCACAAATGAACTTGCAGTTTTTAATAAAAACGATATAAAAGCTCGGAATTTAATCGTTCAGTTATTGGCTGATAATGTTCTTGAAATGGTGAAAACCAAAACTACAACTAAAGAAATCATGAATGAGTTGAAAGGTACCTTTCAAAAGCAAGGAATAGCAAACCAGGTACATTTGCAGAAGAAATTAAGAAACATGAAATACTTTGGAAAAGGAAAACTAAGTGAATTTCTGTTTGAATTTGAGAAAACAGTCTCAGAGTTAAAAAACTGTGGTGGAAACATAAATGACACAGAGATAGTTACACAGTTATTGTCTGCAATGCCAGAGAACTATCAAGTAGTTACCACTGCAATTGATATTATTTTTACTATTATATTGATGTGTATGTATTGTAAAATTGGAAGGGAATGTTAAAATAATCAATTTTGTCATCTAATAGAAGGGAATGTTAAAATAATGAATTTTACAGAAATTCATTTACTAATTCAATTTACTATGGAGACCGAAAAAGAAGGACGTCTACCTTTCCTGGATGTAATGGAAACTTCGAAAACCAACACACACGGATCGTTATCTCAATAGTGGATATAATCATCAGCCTAGCCAAAAAAGAGGAGTGATCAAAACCCTATCGGAGCGGGCAAGAAGGATTTGCGAACCATCAGAGTTAGAAAAGGAGCTTAAACATTTGGAAAGGGTTTTCGGATGGAACGGATACAGTAGACAACAATTCAACAGATCCACTCGCCCAAGAAACATCCAACTAGGTAGACAACAAACGGGGGATGTTCAAATCAGCAGAACATGCACTTTCTAGAGGACACGATGTTCGTTTTGAAGAGGTGGAGGTTTTGGATCAATCACAACGTTACTATCCTAGATTAACTAGAGAAGCAATTGAGATCTTTAAGCACGAGAACATCATCAACAGAAAGGAAGAGATTACCTTGTTAGATCCGGAGTGGAAACGAACCTTTGATAATGTCCGTCGCAGATGTGGACGAAACGTCAGGAAGACATTCCATTGGACCACGGCTTATAACCTTCATAGTCTGAAAAAACAAAACCTCACCATTTTTAGATATTTTATGTTTTTCATTTAGAAATCCGTGTAGTTAGCAGTAACAAATTTTGAACATAGGAAATGCTGGTTATTCCCTGTCAATTTGTGTATAGGTCTAGCTATATTAGAAAAGCCACGAACAAACTATCTCTAGTAAGAGCACAATTTCAAACGTCCTTAAAAAATGAATGCTGTAGCTTAAAGAAAATATGATCTTGTTCTGGATAAAACAAACATTCAAAATTTTACTGCTGTTTTGGACTATTTTTTACTGAAAACGTGCATGCGACGTCTTTCCAATCGACAAAACATTGATAGCCAGCTGAACTGTACAAATTTATTAGCAACATTCTGATTCATCGTGGATCAAACGTCATACATTTGGTTGATACTAAACACATTTGATCCGGTTAGAAGAATAACTATTGATAACCCTAAACGACATTTCTAGTGAAATCAATGATGACGTGTTGTGGGTGGCCATTTGATTGCAGGGTCAGACAAGGATTATCAATTGCGATTTTTGCGAGCACGTGTTTTTGATAGTAATTGCACGAGTGCATAAAAATTACCGATAATTTTGCATAAATGATTGATTTTGATGAGTTTATTTTTATATTTTTTTGGCGAAAGAGCACGACACCGAAGGTCCATCGAACTGGTCCATCTCATTTTTAACGATCAAAAGAAAATATTTTTAAACTTGACCCAGTATCAGTAGAAATGTAGTGTATACAGGGTGGTCTTTGAAAACGTTCTGCTAGGAATGTTGTTCTGGAAAGAAGTAAAAACTCGTTAATTTTGTTTGTGTGACAGAGAATAGAAGGTAAGGGATGTTTTGGCTAAACATTTTTTAAAGTCTATAATCGCATATTGACGATAACTGTTTTGATAAATTTTAAGCTTTTAATTTATTGGACAGTATCTTTAAAATAGTGGGTTGACTAGGCGAAGTCAGTAGGATAATCTAATGTAAGAGTTTAAAATTATTTGTAACTTGCAGTGTTAGAATCTCACCTTAAAACTTAAGGAAACTAACTTGGATGCTTCAAATGTTGCCTTTCTGAGTTTCTGAAAAAATATTGACTGGAAAGACAAAAAATTGAACGATTGAAGTGTTTTCTGGCTTGATCTCTGACATTTTCGATAATTTGTAATAACTTGTTTTTAACTAAATTTATCGTAATTTTTTTGTGTAACATCATGAATGTTACCAGATGCACTTTTATCTTATTCGGCAAAATAACAAAACCATTTAAGTACAATAATTTGAATGCTTATTGGAATTTCAATGAATGATAACAAAATAACGTTACTTTGTATCAGTATTTTAACATCCATGTTTTAGAAGGGACCCCGATTTTGTTAATTGTACAATAATTAAATGCGTTTGTACATAAGGCAGTTTAGATATTTTTTTAAATTATTATTGACCATTTACCAATATATTTTGACCTTTAAGGATTATAAAAAATTGAGGAAAATTATAGTCTTTCTAACGCTTGTAGTGCATACGATATGTTTTATGTTCCATCAAATAATTTTAAGAAAAGGAAGAATAATCGACAAAAATGTATTTATTGGAGTTGTTATTTGTAGTGTAAAGTGGAGAAATTATAAAGGTGAGATAATGAAAATTAAATAAACGCAAAATAAAATTTAGTCTAACCTAACCTAACCTATTATACAGGGTGAGCCGCCCAAACAGTTCATTAAATGTTTATTACCATCAAATATTTATACAAATTTGAAACTTCAAAAATAGGATAATTAAATGCGTGCTATATTTAAAAATATTTTTATCTTTCTGACAGTACACACCTGCTTTAAAACTTTAACAGGTGATTACAGAGGATTTTAAAGGCTACACAGTGGTCCAAACTAGAACTCTGTAACTATCAAAATAACCGAGTTACAAGCTGTCAAAATTAACATTGCTTATTTCATCAAGTTTGGTTTTCATGCAATAATGCAGTAACTAAGGGCTACACAGTGGTAACAGTACTGTCATTTGCTGTTTAACACTGCTTATTTCATCAAGTTTGGTTTTCATGCAATAACTCCCTAACAGTACACATTTGCTTTAAAACTTTAATAGGGGATTACAGAGGATTTTAAGGGCTACACAGTGGTCCAAACTAGAACTCTGTAACTGTCAAAATAACCGAGTTACGAGCGGTCAAAATTAACTACTTTCAAATGCTAAAAAGCTGAAAACAATAAACTTTCATTTCTCGAAATAAATAGGAATGGTCCAATAGTCTTATAGCAAAATTAAATATAACTAATTCTAGTCTGACAACATGACAACACTGTCACAAAGTTTTCCCTGTTTAAGACTTTTTATCGGGTTTACTGTCTTTGTCTCGCGCATGCAATTATCAATGTTTCTCTGTCAGTTAAACAGTTTTCCTATGGTCGGTTTGTCTTTTACCACACCTATATGTGTTGTAAGCCCTAAGGGCTTTGTTATTTTTCAATATTTCAATATGTAGTAGCTTAAAAAATAAATTTGCTTGAAGTTTTTAGTACCACATTCAAGGAGTTTTCATACATTTTGTCTTGTCCACAACAAACCAAGTTATTTTCCACATATTTCAGGTTTTTCTAGTAGATAACCAGAAAACTCATTATAAAAGCGCTTTTTGTACATTACAGTGAATAAAAAGTAAAAC
Organism: Ips nitidus; assembly: GCA_018691245.2. Taxonomy (NCBI): domain Eukaryota; kingdom Metazoa; phylum Arthropoda; class Insecta; order Coleoptera; family Curculionidae; genus Ips; species Ips nitidus. The sequence continues at coordinate 7,313,119 of CM042794.1, forward strand.
AATCATAATCACGGTACTTGCACTAATCCGTGACAATAATAGTTCCCGTTTTTTTTGCGGTTTTAGTATTAGAACAATAAATCGTCCTTCGAGCTAATACTACCCAGAAATAGCCTTTTTAATTTGATTAGCACTTTTACCGTTAGCCAACAGATAAATTAGCACTAATTAAAAATTTATTATGGCAATATTTAAAAAATCAAGATCAAGGTTCAAGGTAAAATTATAAGGATTTTTGGTATTTGATTTTCCCATTAAAATGGATTTGTTCACATGCAATTAGTGTCTCTTGACAATGGCAAATTAATAGTAATTAATTTTTGACATGTTTGAAGTTATTACCGGAAAATCCATAAGTAATGATAATAAAAATCTTTTAATAACACACAACGTTTGACTTTGTAATGGTAACCACTCTCATCAAGTAAATGTTGAAAAAAATTATTATTATTATTATTTTATTAACATTAATTAAACAAATATATCAGACAGAACCACATACCTTGAATCTGAGTTCTCCTTTAGGTGCTTTAGCATAAGGAACACCCATAAACCGATAAAAAGTCCCACCATGGTAGTCTTTGCCTGTAGTCCCTTTAAGTTTGCCTTGCTGCACTTCCACTACGATATTTGACATTCTTTTTCACTAGATTACAGGACAAGCACGGTTAGTTGTAAACTAATCAGTGGATTTTTATTCAGTGTTTTTATTTTATAGTTCCATTGAAGTTTTAGCGTAATCGCCTTGATCGAATGTGTTAATTGTTTTGTTGGTAGGCAGATTTATTTGTACCAGGTGGGTACATTTAGTTCTGATTCCACTTGTAAAGTAGTTACATGGTATACAACGTTTTGGTTTGTTTTGAAGTTGATTCACCCTGTTTTATTCCATTTAAGATTGTTTTAAGTTGTCTACTAAAGTCCATAGCGTGTCATTGATTTATGGGTTTAATGCAGTTGCACTACTCAATAACTTACTTAAAACTTTGACACGATTTTAATTATATGGTGCTATTAAAAAATTAAAAGAGAACATCGTTTCTCAGTTTTTACATTTAATTGCTTGATCAAACAATTTGTAGATAATTATTCACCAAAAAGCTTCACATGTTATCCTTAACATATCATCAAAATATCTTTATTTATTTACTTTTTTTAAATTTTATTCAAGCTGATATTGCCATCTATACGAAACTAGCGCAAGATGCAAAGATAAGAATAGTGATTATTACAGTTTTTATTTGTTTATTATAAATGTTATCAAATCATGTAGGTAAGAATGTTTTATAGAGTACGCCACATGGTTTATTTGAACGTAACAAGAGCAATCACATAACAATATTCTACATAGGTAATCTAAATGCTTATTCTATGCATATCTTTTTGGTCACGAATTAATTATTCCTTAAACCTCCTAAAAGTCTCTTATTTAAGACACTTGACTCTAAAATGATTGTTAATCTAAAACTCTTTAAAAACATCCTAATCTGATCCTTTATTGAGCTGGAATAATCCAAATATGAAACTTTTTAATCTCAGAATTACCTCAATCCTTCTATTATTACTTTTGAGAGTCCAGAAGTTCATTATAACATTCTCACATTCTTAAACTTAGTTCTCCAGTCATTTAGGCAATGCCAGAATAAGCCTTTTAAAATATCATCTTTAAAGTCCAATTCACTTCTGAAGATCTCTTTAAAATCCAAGAAGTCTTTCTTATTTTCCTTTAATCAGATAGTAAAATTTGTATTTTGGGAAATGTAGAGAAGAATTTGCGTTTGTTTGAATTTTCGTTGATGAAAGTGGAATTTTCATTTTCATGATTTTCACGAAATTAACATTAACATTAACAAACATTAACCCAACACAAGACCACTGACTTCAGTCTCGGTCTTGATACCTAGAAAACCTTCTGACGTTTCGGTGGAGTCTAGTCTACCACCGTCTTCAGAGAATCTAAAATATATAAAATGGAAGTGCACACACTATTGTGCCCCCCATTACTAGGATCTGGGCTGAGGCTCGACTCATCAAAGTTTCTCCTCCAGCTTCAAGGCTTTAATAAAGGCTAACAGCTGAGTCACGTTTAGAGAAGAAATCTCTCCAGCATTATTGTCACGTGTAGGGTAGGTAGTGAGGGTTGGAAGAGAAACAAAATCTTCACAGGTGAGTTTGGTTTATTTAGTTACGACTTATGTTTTAAACGTTATTCTTACCTCCATAGCAGAAGGATCACTATTCCAACTAACGAAGGGGTTGACATGCTTCACAAGGGTGGCACGCTGCTACAAGCTGCGTGTTCTTATACGGAATGACCAAGCCTGGATCTCCGGAGAAGGTAGTGAGTCGTCCCACCGCTATAAGGTTACTCACTGACAACTGAGACCAGTGATTTTAGATGGTGCGCCAATATTCTTTGGCAGGGAATGCGGCCTCAGACAGCTGGGTCAAGCAAGACTACTGCTTTTTTACCCTCCCATCGCTGTAGACCAAAAGGATAGGTCTGGAAGAGGAAGTCGCTACAAGTCCAGGAATTTTCCCTTTCGGGAAGTTCCCAGAGTTGCATCGGCATCCTCTGTCCTGGGAGAAGGATGCCCTTGCTAACGGAGGGGCTCTTCTGGCGCTCTTTTTGTCCTCCATTTCTTCTTTCTTCGTCAGCTCGTCCATCTCTGGTGGTCCTGGCAAACTATAGGATGTCCAAACAGCCGGTTTTCGTCTGTCTGTTTTTACATCTTAAAGTTGGTCTGGTGAGTGGGGGATGGTTTCCCCTTTTGCATAGGCAAAGCAGGGAAAAGTGCTAAGAGTGCAGTCAGAGCCCAGTTAGCACCAGGATACCTGCGGAAAGGTTCTACCTAGATTTTGAGAATAAAATTCTCGCCACCCCGGGGGGGGGGAAGGTCTGGGTAAAACTGTGATCCTCTTCTTCATGGCTGGTTGGTCCTGAATTGTCTATCTGAAACATAAAGAAAAACTTATTAATAATTACCCGTTATCCAATAACTGGTATCTGGGTCGTTTGTGGGGTGCTTCTAGCTCCGGGTCGTAGTTCACTGCTTCTCGCAATAACTGATTTTCGCTGCTTTCCGCTTTTTGGAATATCTTCACTGCGCTCTGCTTGATCCTTTCCGTTGCGGTGGTGAACTTCAAATCTCGCTGGATGTCCACGTTTCTGACGTACCATGGGGCGTCCACCGCTGTCCTGAACGCAATGTTTTCCACAGCTTGGAGTTTCTTCAGGTGCGATTTGGTGGGCGTATTCTATGAGGCTTCCCCACGTGAGTTTTTTGTCCATCTTGACCCCAAGGTACGTCGCCTCGTTGCTCCACTCGATGTCCATGTCTTTTAACCTGACGTTGCCTTCTATCCTCATCTTTGGTCTTCTTTTGAAGACTATGGTCTGCTTTTTTTCCGCGTTTAGGTCGATCTTCCATTTGTTGCACCATTTCTCCAATGTTGTGGTCTCCTCTTGCAGGTATCGGGTCAGGATTCGGCAGCTCCTGCTCCGGGCCATGATCGCAATGTCATCCGCGTAGAGTGCTAAGCTGGTTCGCTGAGTTATAGGCGGATATGAAACATAAATGTTATAGAGAAATGGCGACGGTACTGCACCTTGCGGCACTCCTGCTTCCATTTCCCTATAACTTGAGTAGACGCTGTCGATTTTGACTCGGAAGCGACGAGCTGAAAGAAAAGATCTAATTAGTTTTACCAGGCCGACTGAAAAGCCGGCATCCAGCATCTTGATTAGAAGTCCTCTGTGCCAAACCCTGTCGAAGGCCTTGGAGACGCCTAACAGCACGGCTCCTGTCGCTTCTTTCCTGTTGAACCCTTCCGTGATGTACTCGGTCATCCTCAGGACTTGGAGTTCCGTTGACAGTGTCCTCCGGAATCCAAATTGTTCGTCGTGGATGACTTGCAGGTCCTCTTTTTGCTCCTTTAGCCTCCTGAGGATGATAACTTCTGTCACTTTTCCCAAGGATGGCAGGAGGCTGATGGTTGGGAGATATATCCCAATTATATATTGGGAAACAAAACTAACTTATAATAAATATTGAACATGGTAATGTATGATTTGGAACTCAGAGAAAGGAGACTCTCCCATTATTTCTTCTTCTGCTGCGTGTCCATTAATGGATGTTTGCGATCACATTTGTCCACTCTTCCCTATTATGTATGGTATGCATTAGTTCTTGCATTGTCCTCAGTCCTGTCCACTGTCTAACGTTGCGGAGCCATGACATCTTTTTCCTGCCGATTCCTTTCTTTCCCTCAATCTTCCCCTCAATTATCAATTGCAGAAATTGATACCTCTCGTTGTCACAGAATGAGAGTTCTTTATTTTAGTCAGTATCTGTTGTAAGTTTAATTATTGTGGGTTCCATTGAGTTTAGGTGTGTGATAAAAATTGGTTGATTTGATCATCATGGTATGGACATATTGAAAAAACATTCCAGAATTTTACTAGTAATAATCATCTTCATATTGAAAATATGAATATAATATAATTTAAATATAATATTTATGCTTAAGTTTGTGGGTTTCCCAATACTTTCAGCCTATTTTAAGAAGAAGAAGAAGAAGAACTATATAATTCCGAAAACACTTGTTTGTGTATATGAAACGTTTGTAGTTGTTGAGCAAGGTTGAGCAAGAACTTGCAACTGGGCTTTCCTAGTCAACTCATCTAAATCTTCTGAATTACTTTTTATGGAATTATGTTGAAACCAAGGCATCATAATCAGGAAAAATCTCTACAGAACTTGTATTTTGATTTGTAGTGAAACATTATTGCAAAAATTTGGTTATTTTATTTGATAATCGTGATCATCAATCTAAAATGATCTGTACTGGGTCATCCCTGATTAAAACTACTAATACATTACAAGGAAAAGAAATGCAATGATGGTAAATACTTTATTTATATATTCTCTCTGTTGGATTACCCACTTTGCACTCCCATTAAGTTAAAAAAATTACAAAGTTAATTATATAAATTCATATAATAATTTTATATATCCTTCGGATAGAAAAATAATATTTTGTTCACTAACTAGAATTTCTAGTTATACAGTCGGCAACAGTGCCGAAGCCGCAAACACGACCGATTTTAAAACGAAATCAATAATAAAGCTGTACACATAGCTAATCAGCCAAAATCACATCTCATTGGTTCATCCGACCGTGAGATTGGCGGCAGTGATAGCCGCATAGGCTATCGGCTTCTTCACCGTGTCGGAAGAAGGAATTTTTAAGCAGAACATTTCTCTTTTTTCTGCAAGCGGCTCCTTGGCAAATTTGATGTATTCTTGATCCACCGAGAGAACATTTTTGAAGACGGACCAGTCGTTTTCGGTCATCACGTAGTATACTTTAGGAATGGGGAAACCGTTAAAGGGACTAGCCACTGGAAGAGTGTACGCTCCCATATCTTCAAACACCATCCAGTCGCCAAGCTTCATGTCTGGCAAGGACATGTTTTCGACAATTTGGTCCAGGGCGTCGCAAGTTGGTCCCCACACGCTGCTCGACACTTTTCTACAGTCTGGGTAATCCTTCAAAGGAATTGGGGTGGGCATTTGGTGGTCGTAGAACATGCAATTAAAGCTGCCATAGACTCCATCATTGATGTAGTACATTCTGTGACTTTCAAACGGTTTGCCTTGGTCATCCTCTTCAGTGACTTTCCGGATAGAGTGGATGTTGCACGCCAAGGTGAAGGCGGAGCTGACATAAAAACGTCCAGGTTCTGAGATGACACGCACGTTCAAGTCGTCGAAAAAGTCATCCAAAGCTTGGTTCACTATGTTAGCAATCTGTAAAATAAATCAAAATTAGTTTAACCAAAAACTGAGGAAGAGAGCAAAGAACAAACCTCCGTGATAGATGATGATCCTTTAGCACCAGGATAACCACCTCCAAGGTCCAGTAAAGAAAAGCTGTACCCCAGAGTAGCAGCATAGTCAAATAATTCTCTGGATGCTTTAATGGCTCGTTTAAAAACAGCTGGTTCCCTACATCCAGAACCCACGTGAAAACTAACTCCCACCACGTTCAGGTTGAGCGACTTAGCCACTCTAAGCAACCTCGGCGCTTCTCTGACAGGGTCACATCCAAACTTCATTCCCAAAGGACACAAAGCGTCCAAAGCGTCCACCCGAATACGTATAACCAATCTGGCATTCGGGTAAATAGCTTGAATCTTGTATAGTTCGCATTCGTTGTCAAAAGTCATAGTGGACACTCCTACGTCTTGGGCATATCGGATGTGACTGTTTGGTTTGGCTGGGTTGGCAAAAATAATGCGCGCCGGATTCACACCAACAGAAAGTACTTTGCTGATCTCTTTTTTGGATGCGCAGTCGAAACCAGCTCCTAGAGATGCCAATACTTCTATAATGGTGATGTCGTCGTTGCATTTTACGGCTAAAAAAATGAAAGATATTCATTAGTAACGTCGAAAAATGAGCTAATATGAATAGTCTTAAACTCATAGTATGTAGATTATAAGCGAAACCTGGATATCATAAAGCTATGTGTCATGCTGTGCTTTGAGATACAGTTTTGATGTTTTCTGCATCTTAAATCTGATGGTATACTATTAGGGTATAAAGTAGAATGTACAGAAATTCTGAGATACCTATTCAAGTGGTGGTAGAATATCTACAAGCTCAAATATGAACAACTTCAAGAAGATCTGATGAACAATTATGTAAAAAAAAAGAAAAACGCTAAAAACTTGTGTGTGACATTTATGGGTAATTGGGCAGTTGCGTACCTGAAGTTTTCACTGAATATACTAAATTTAACCCAAAAATCAGCGCCGTAGTGGAACATTTTCAGAAAAAATCCTTGTTTTTGTTAAACTTGAAATGAAAATGACAAAAAACTCACTCAACTAACTTGAAATACAATTTGGGCCATAATTTGGGTAATTGGGCAGTTACGGACCTGAAATTTTCACTGAATATACAAAATTGAACCAAAAAAGCAGCGCCGTACTGGAACATTTTCAGAAAAAATTCTGTTTTTTTTTTAAACGGAAAATCAAACTGAAAATGACAGAAAACTCACTCAACTAACTTGAAACACAATTTGGGCCATAATTTGGGTAATTGGGCAGTTGCGGACCTGAAATTTTCACTGAATATACTAAATTGAACCAAAAAACCAGCGCCGTACTGGAAAATTTTCGGAAAAAATCCTGTTTTTTTGTTAAACTTGGAAAACCAAACTGTAAATGACAGAAAACTCACTCAACTAACTTGAAACACAATTTGGGCCATAATTTGGGTAATTGTGCAGTTACGGACCTGAAATTTTTACGGAATTTACTAAATTGTACCTAAAAACCAGCGCCGTACTGGAAATTTTTTACCCGTACAGTGACATTTTGCATTATATTAGAAAACATCTTTTTCACTTTTCAGTATGACAAGGACTTTTAAAAAGACGATACCAATTCAACATCATTGTTCTCTTTACAGCTTAAATGCTTTATTGAATGGGAAACTGATATCAGCATTGTTTATATTAAGTTAATTACTACAAATAATAACAATGACAGTAAATAATTTAAATAAAAGTTATCTCAACAGGAGGTGAATTTAGTAGTGGATCAATAACCTGAGTAAAGTGACTTTGGCCTGTTTATAACATTTGAATAGTATTAACCAACACATGTTTTTATAATGATGTAATGGATATTTTGTAAGTTTTAAGGGTTGAAAGTGAAGGATTATGACCCACTCCGAGGCTCAGCACAGAGTCAATGCTGTAATTGTGGTTTTACGCACAAATGTTCTTTGTATCAAACAGTTTTTGCAACTTTACCGCCCGTTATTCTGAGAGACGGGCGTAAAGTGTTCATCATATGAAAACTTAGGCGTAAACAATCATTACAGCGCCATTTGTGTAAAATAGTTTTTTACGTGTAGAGGGACGAAAGAAGAAGATTACCCAGCAGAAAGTGCAAAATCTTTCTTTCGGTATTTAATTAAAGCATATTCATTACCAGTGAAATGTATCAGTAAACAATGGGCAGAATCCGTTACCATAGTAGTCATAGTTGACATGAAAATCAGTCAGACGAAATCGATAAAAATGATTTAAGTAAATGAAGATATTGACATTTTTTTTGGATGAAGTATCATCTGAAGCAGATGAAGATTTGTCGAATTTAAATGGATGACAAGGAAATCCATTAATACTGTAAGGAAGACAGTCTTGTTGGCGTATCTTAATGATTTGCTATTTTAATTGAACTTTATTATTTTTATTATTCATACTTTTATTACTTAAAATTTTTAGGGAAAAAAGTAAAAAACCAGTTCTGTTTGGTCGAAATATTCTACGCTGAAAAGAACGCTTGTAATGAAGAACATCAACGTCCTACAATAAACTAAATTCCATTTTTAAAGGATATAACATTCAGCATGGATTTTTACTTTACCATTTGTACCTTTACGAAGGCGTAAAAGGTACATTTTCAGTTCATTTGTGCGTAATCAAATATGCATTAATTAATGATAATTAAGAAGCAACAAAAAATTATGAGGTGTATGAAAACAAAAACCGACCTTTAGAGTAATGCAATCAATGTGTTTTCATTAAGAAAAATTGTACTAAATAATGATTGATTGAGGAAAGTTTTGCCAACACCTTCATGTAATTTTCCACTAATTTGTATGACTTACCATAATGAGGTTCCACTCTCGGCATATTAGCCGTCCATATTTGATGTTTTTCGATGATATCCTTAAGGTCGCAAACAAAGAAAGCTTCTTCCTGGTTGACATTTTTGGCCATATTTCTGATAACCGACCACGTGTCAGTGGTACGGTCTACGTTAACGGATTCTTCACACAAAGCTTTGATCTTCATCTTGAGTTCTGTTTGGTGCAAAAAAATTAAAAACACCGTCGAACCAATCCGTGAAACAACTTACCGAAAAGTTGAGTTTTAAAATATGGATGAAAGAGCTGCGAAGTCACAATGCCGCGACCTGAACTGTGATGTTTCGGAGTTGTTCTCTGAAAGTGATTTAAACTGACTCACTCTACGCTATTTAAACCCTCAAACACCGGCTACGTCACTCTACAAACACACACACGAACCGAAAGTACCCGATATCGTCGCAGGAGGCTTCAAATCATTCAAGTGCGGAAGCGAACAATACAAATTATGTGTAGTACTGGAACCGGGTGACTGTGACGTTTCACCATATTAATAATAGTATTATCGTAAATGTTTGAAATTTGTAAACATCTTTAACCCCTAAAGTGTCCTATTTAATTGAACTGGCTTGATAAGATAAATCGGACGAATCAATTGGGAACACAACGTCGAAAAAAATTGTTGTTGCTATTTGGTTAATAATGTACCTACCGGAAATGATGATGAAAATCATGAAAAAACACAAACAAAAAATCACTGATAAATAATTATCCAAACTAACTATTACAACAACAACCAAAGTCCACCAATTGATTTAGGTTTCAATGTTTAATACTGCTTCACTTTCTTCTTGAAAAACTCCATGCTGAGCACCAAAATGCTGACTATGGCCCCCACTAGAAGACAAACTAGAAGTGAATACAACTCTTCAATTCCAGTGCTTATGGTGTGACTTGGATGGCACTCTTCCTTTTTTCCATGCCAAAATAGGAATTCCTTTTTCATCACCCCACTTTCAGCTAATTTGTGTAAACTGCAACAAGAAGAATACAAGTTTTTTTTAAGTTTATAAGTATAGTAAAGTAAAATAGGGTGACGCAACAATGGAGTTGGTTGTGAATGTGACAGAAAAAGAAGCAAATATCACCAACACCATAACGTTCACATTATTCACATATTGTTTGTTCCTAAGATAACAGAATCTAATTTTAAACATATTTTTTCTTTCGTTTTCCTAGTTTTTCAAAGGTTAGTTTCCTAGTTTCAAGGTTTGCAGTACTTCATATCAATTCCAAGATAAAATCAAATTTAAAGTCTCATTGTCTCAAAATCTTCCTCTTATTGTCATTTGCTAACTTAACGTTATCCAGATTGATAAAACCATCATCCTCAGAAGGTTTTTAGTCTGTTCAACAACCTTCAAAGCGTCTTAATCTAGTTTTTAATCTGCAATGTCACCTTCATAGGGTTTTCGCTGCTTCATATCTGTTTCAAAGTTCAAATATCATTTTTTAAGTGTATTCAGACAATTTTTGATCACCAGGTTGATAAAAAAGTAATTTTTATTTAGTTTCTATTAACTCAGGTCTATTTGAACGATAGAATGTTTCATTTTAAGCTGTTTTGAACTGGATAAGTGCTAGAGATTATTGGAGACAGTCGTTGGGAGGTTTGGTGGTTTGGTGGACAAAATATATACTACACATTTTTACTATTTATCAGAGTTTTCGAGTAAATTAAAGTTCAACAAGCAATCAACAACATTAGATATGCCGACGACACAGTAATTATAGCACAAAACCATGAAGAGCTACAAAATATTATGCAAAACATATACATAGGAAGTGAAGAATATGGACTCTCCCTGAATTAAAAAGACTGGGATCCTTCGAAATGTGGACATATTTTGAAAATATCCTGGACGGAACACATCACCAACATGGAAGTCGTCTTTACAGTAAAAAAGCGAAGGCTGGAGTATTTTGGCCACATACTAAGACATGAAAAATACCACCTTCTACAGTTGGTTGTCCAGGGAAAGGTGGATAGCAAGAGAGGACCAGGGAGGAGACGATATTCTTAGTAGCACAACCTACGCCAATGGTTTGGATTGTCTTCTGTTGACCTGTTTAGAAGCGCGGTAAACAAGATAAGAATAGCCATGTTAATAGTCCACGTCCGCAATGGATAAGGCAATGAGAGAAGAAGAAGAAGATCTACCTCTAACAGAGATAACAAATTTATTGTGACTCATTAAATCTTCTAAAACCAAACATACTCACCACACATCCATGATATCTTTAAACGGCGAATGTTTTACATAGTTAGCATAACATTCGATAGGTTTATGTAGTGCAACCGTTCCAATTTGACAGGCCTCATTGTTTAATCGATGAAACCGATATGCTTTGGCTAATTCCACGTAAAACGCGTATCCTCCATTCCGAATCTTCTCCACGCCGTAAGACACATTCAAGTACATTTCATCTTCATGCCCTTTAATCAAGTTGTTGTACAAGTTTCTAGCCATTTTATTTTTGGTGTATTGAAAGTATTCTCTGTTCAGTGTGTTATTTTCGATTCCAATGCTCATATTGTACTTCAAAATGTCTTCCACAGTATTGATGGGTTTCAGGTGGATGCTTAGTAGGGAAGAAACCAGACTGCCTGAGTAAAAGTTGTAGACAATTGAGGTGAAGACAATAACGAAGAAGATTGCTGTTCTTCCTGAAGTGGTTGAAGGAATAATAGGGGAGCCTGAGAGGAGAGTTTCAGTATTACTGGATAAACAGAAAACGATGGTTACCTTGCTGGGAAATGATGCTGAAAATTCCAATGATAAAATGACTCCAAGTTAAGTCGTCAACTTCACTCAAATGCCAGTTGCAGATTACTTTGGTGGTAAGCAGTGAAATGATACAAACCACCAAAGCGCAGTACCATACTGAACTGGATAGGGGTTGCAGAAATATGTAGAAATTTGATCTCGAACGCGGTGTGATGAACACAAAAGCAGATCTGAAACATTGTACCGTTTTTAAAGTAGATAATCCTATAAGACATCGTTTCACCAAAGTTACTCTAAATCTTTCAATAGATTTTTTATGTAAAAAAGCTAAATAAATTAGGCGACAGTAGGTGTACTAAAGTAGAATACTTTTTTACAATAAAATCCACTTGACTATTGTTTGCTGAGACTATATCTTAAAAGTGATAAAGTCTAATTTGAAATTTTGTCTAGACTGTATAATAGATATCAATCACAAATATAGTTAATGATTAATGTTTTTATACAGGAAAATAAAACAGATTTACAATTTCAGTCTTCTCTTCTTCTTTTTCTTCTTGAAATAGGCTCTCAGCCTGTTTTTCCAGCTTTAAGGAGTTCTTTGCGACTTCAACATCCAGCTATCCCTCCACCTCTTTAGTGGTCTTGCGACTTCTAAAGTGTGGTTTTGTCTCTCGACAGCAATTCTATTGTCTTCTAGAGTGTGGTTTTCCGTCATCGCATTTTAGCAATTCTTCTTTGCTTCTATTTCTACTTTCTGGTCTTTGCTTCTATTTTTAGGAACTGGTTCTTCCATATAATGTTTTTCAAACATCCGGCTATTCTAGAGGCCTTATCTATTTGATTATTTACCACAGATCTCCTGTCTTGATGGGCGGTTATTTCTACCCCTAAGTATCTGCAGGACATCACCTGTTCTACTATTTCGTCGTTAACAGCTAGTTTGCATCTTCTAGGTTCTTTTGCTACAACTAGTGATTTTGTCTTGTTTATCGCAATCGACATATTGTAGCGTTTCGCTGTAAGGTAGAATTGATGAAGTAGTCTCTCATCTTCATTTTCTGATATAATTGCTGCGTCATCCGCGTAACACAGTATTGTTATTTCACCTTTGTCAGTAATTTAATCACAGTGTGGACAATTGCTTCTTCACTTTTATCTTCGTGGAAACCTCAAAATTCAATTCTATTCAAACTCAAGCCAGTCACAAAACTTCAATTTTCAAGAAGATTTCAATTCTGAACTTTCTTTACAAATATGAAATGTTTGCTTTTGTTATTAAGACGTAAATTGTTTGGTACATCATGTGACCACACAATATCTTGCAGAGTTTAAGTCACGTGTACTTTGACGTGCAGCTGTGACACATACTGTCATTTACTACTTTAAATATTGTTTGTTTCCCACCAAAAATGTTGAAACCTATTTTTCTGGATGATTAAAATGTTTTTTAGTTTCTCAAAATGTAAAACTGATTTCAAAGACTGAACCTTCATTTAGTTATTTTCTAGGAGCTTCTAATATTTGTTTACAAATTACTTGTTACTTATTAGTATTACTTTTTTTTAAAGACTTTTCACTACGTGTAGAATGAATTATACATTAATCTATCTAATTTACTTCAGTGAGTAGGTGTGTCTTCCGTAAGTTATCACTTTAACTCGATCTTCATGCACAAATAGTGGCGATAGCCCAAAATCAGCTTTATGCTTTTGTAACTCTCCAACCAAACCGTCCATGGTACCATCTTCTTGCTTGTAGCCAAACGAAGTCAAAACTGTTATTTTGATGCTGAAAAACAACAATTTTGTTACATTTTAAACGTTTCATTTTTAGGCAAGTACTTCAATATTATACAATAAAAATTAATGTTTTTTTTTTAGATAAGCCATTAGATTAAACTTCATGTGGGTTTAAAATAATTGATTAGCTTATTATATTTGCAATCGTGACTGTCATAAAATAGTGAACAAATTTGCAAAGTTTAGCAAGTAGCTCTCCAAATCGGACATAAACAATCAATACTATTGAATAATTCTCAATTATCAAGTATAATTTAAAGTGCAGATATCCGTTCGACATACGTCAAGTTATTATTTTTTGTTAACGAAAATAGCCGCGTTTACAAGAGGACACTTCAAGATAATTGATGTATATCCGCAATCCTAAATACCTGAAATTATAATGTTTCTGGCAGAATTTCATCAGACGAGCTTGGTACCTATTGTAGGTGTTTATTTCTCGGTGTTTATCATTTTGTAAGTAGTCTTCCACTGGAATTGAGTACGGTTCGTGAAGCTGCATTAAAAATAAAATCACAACAAGCACAATAAACATAAAATAAACGTACAACAATAGGAGTGCTGAATGTCACTCCAGTTAGGTTGCGTCTCTTCCAAAATTTCCCATCATCAATGTTTTTAATTAAATATTTGCTTGCATTTTTAAAGTATCCGGCTTCAGTTTTATGTAAAACACCTCCTCTAGTGGATGAAGGGTTGTAAAATTCGTAAATAAGGTAGTTAGTTGCACTATGATGGGCTACGTAAATGTTGGATTCTACGTTCATTGACACGTTTTCAAACAAATTTTCCTGGTTGGGTTTGGTTGAGAAAATCAGCCAGTAGTACTTTAAATTAAAAAAGTTGTGTCTTTCTGCCTGTAATTTAATACTAACAATAAAAAGGGAAAAAGACCATTTTTATTGTTTATAATTGTTGTAAATCACGTAGTTATTTAATAGACCGATAAGGGTCAGGAATTTTACAATTTCTTACCGCTTGCATCAAATTTCGTGCTTCTTGGCAACTCCCATCTAACAAGACACCCATTTTACCATGGCCAGTAGTTGAATGGTTAAAAATACTTGATTTTTTGCTAACATTCCAAGTAACCAGCATTTTTTGTTTGTTTATTTTTATCAATTTCAGTTCTTCTGTAATAACAGTTGTAAAAGGTAGACAGCTAATATTTCCGTTTCAAATTTAAGAATAATAATTCATAATATATATTAAGTATAAAATTTAGCACCGAGTGAGTTAAATCCGGCACTGATAATAATAAGTACTACAAATTCAGATTCTTACCACTTCTGTTCAGACAATGGAAAAATACCGCACGATGTATATTATGAGTTTGCAAAAACACTGACGTTATATTGTTGTTGATAAATGAATTGCATAATATATTCAATTGAAATATTGTAAAAATAGACATAACACTACACCGCATGTTTGAGCAATTTAGGACAAGTAGAGCTGGTCAGTATAAAATCTCGATTTAACCGCAAATTCCAATTTGTGTCCAACTACTCAAATCTGTGGTCAGTCATTATTTATGGATTTGTATATCGACTGTTTTGTCTTAGATACAAAGAGTATCTAGAAAAATGTTTTGTTATTTCTGTAAATATAACATACTAAATTTTTAAATTTTAGAGATTGTTTTAGTATTCTTACATTATAGAACATAACATATACAACGTAAGCTGAATGTCTTGATTACTGTACTATTTAGTTCTTCTTCTTCTTTAGGTGTCGTCTCCGTTTTGAAGGTTGGCAATCATGTTATTGCATCTAAACCACTCCTTAAGGTTATTTAGCTATGACTTTCATCTCCTTCCTTCCAAACTATGAAGGAGTCTCGAATATTAGGATGCCTAAGAGACATTGTGTGGAAAAACAAATACAAAACGGATTGGAAAAACTCATCGTCCAGGGGAAGATCACCAATCAGGTATGTAAACCACACAGAGAAACTGGCTGTTTCACAGCCACTGAAGACAAGCAGATATGGAAAGATCTCACAGATCCATGATGGCACAATACCCGAAATGGGTGAGCGAATAGGAAGAAGATCTTCATGTGTTAGCTAAAATAACTGTGTCGTCCGCGTCTCTCAGATTATTTACTATCACAGTTTTAATGCATATGTCCTATTCGTTTTGTGCTTTATTTACTATATCTTCTGAGTACAGGTTAGAGAGAATTGGTGAAAGTAGTAGATTAAGCAGTTAAAGGGCGGGAAAGACGTTTTCGCAAAAGTACCACTTTCCGAACTTGTTAGGCAAATAACTATATCATAACAGCCATGTCTAGAGCGGTAAGTCATTAGGTATTTATATTCATTATTTGCTATTCTGATTTAGGCAAAAAATTTCATGTCACGGAGTGTTTAGGTTGTTCAACCGAATAATAACAAATTTCCGATAAAAAGAAACTTGATGTGTAATTTTGATTGATGATATCATTTTTGTGAGTACGATTCATAATTATGATGATAAATTGGCAATTGATTATGTATATTTGATAAATTAGAGTGGATTTATAGATATTCGTTCTTAAGTAGTACTGTATTTATTTTATTTTAGAATTTTCTAGTAGAAAATTGTCGGTACACATTTAGTAGCATTAAGTGCATCAAAATTACTAACCATTTTTGAAACACAGTTTGAAAGAACAGTTAACGACAAAATCACTGGTAAAACCCACTTAGAGTCAAAAAATTACTGTTTTAGGCACATTTTTGGAATTCTCATTAAATTTCCTATTCAATAACCTGAAAAAATCACTAAAAAATTTGGTACAATCAGGGAGAAAAGCGGTGTCAAAGTTTGAACTGCCAGAAACACAGTTTGAATAAACAATCAATGACAAAATCGCTCGTAAAACCCACTTTTAGTGAGAAAATTACTGTTTTAAGCACATTTTTGAAATCCTCATTAAATTTCCTATTCAATAACCTGAAAAACCACTACAAAGTTTGGTACAGTCAAGGAGAAAAGCGGTGTCAAAGTTTGAACTGCCAGAAACTCAGTTTGAAAGAACAGTCAACGACAAAATCACTGGTAAAACCCACTTAGAGTCAAAAAATTACAGTTTTAAGCACATTTTTGGAATTCTCATTAAATTTCCTATTCAATAACCTGAAAAAATCACTAAAAAATTTGGTACAATCAGGAAAAAAAGCGGTGTCAAAGTTTGAACTACCAGAAACACAGTTTGAATAAACAATCAAGGACAAAATCGCTGGTAAAACCCACTTCTAGTCAAAAAATTACAGTTTTAGGCACATTTTTGGAATTCTCATTAAATTTCCTATTCAATAACCTGAAAAAATCACTAAAAAATTTGGTACAATCAGGGAGAAAAGCGGGGTCAAAACAATTAGTGTGACACAACTCACGTAACCTCAATCTACGTTCAAAACTGACACTCAAGTCAGCCCATGAAGCTACAAAATCCATATTATTTAATAGACAGGCAAAAAATGCTTTTTTCCAACTATTATTCTTGTTGAAATTATTTTGACAGTTCCGCAATAGTCACGTGACTTTTGACTACCTTTTAAATTGACTGAATTGTATAAAAACTCTCATAATTCAGTCCAGATTGTCAAAACAGTACTACAGTACTTGGTGTAGCACGTTGAGAGTAATTTAAGTCTAGAAATGTCAGAAAACTGGTTGACTTAGTGGTCACGTGACTGTAGGCTACGTTATGGAAGTGACAGCTTTCGCGCAACTGTCAATATTTAGCCCATGAATGTTTATTAAAGAACAATATAGGTATTGTATTTTTCAAACTGCTTTTTACAGTTCTGACAGTTATTACCGTAACATTTATGAACTGTAATTCTGGCAGAACAGCAATATTTCCATTCTTAACTTAAGACTTCTTTTTTAATGCAAAACCATTGAAAACCCTAACAAAAACAAGAGGATCCTCTTGTTAACTGTGTTTTGCTTTAAAACCTCTTTCACAGACATAGTTTTCAAAAGATTTGAATAGCTTCGGAAGATACAGTATTACTGCATTTACATTTGTTCTCCAACGTTTTTGCGTGAACTCCCTAGAACTTGCACAGTTTTAACAACAATAAATAAAGTAAACCATAATTAAAATCAAATTTAACACAGTGTAAACACCTTATCATCCGGCTAAAACGGAAACGGTTAAGTTCGAAAGAATGCTACGAAAGAGGATGATAAGTAGATACAATGTTTTTTTTGTACTTAGGAATCAAGTGTTTATTTAAAAATGCTTTGGAGGGGTTTGATGAGTATTAAAGGAAGTAAACTGTCCATAGAATCTTAGTAGTTGAACATCTTTGATTTGATCAACTTTTCTAGTAGTAGTTCTTTGATTCTGGTATAATAAGTTTCGAAATCAATAAGGTGATTGCAATGCCTGCCACTACAATCCGCTCTTCTGGTAATACCTGTCAAACTGAGGTAAGTCTGAGATTATTTCGAATATCGAAAACCTCTTTATACCTATGAAAATCCTAAAAAGTGGGTCTCTCCTACTTTAAAAATTTGAATCTGGCACTATTTAGTATTGACAAACCATTTTCCATTCAATATAATATTTAAGAAAAAAGCAAAGAAAAATTAAAAATCACACTAAAACAGCCAACATCACAAGCGCTAAACGCGGCCGAACTGAAACGTGCCTCGTGACGTCACACGGCGCTTAGACCGAAATTCGTCGTTTTGGCGCGCTTGGTTTTCGGTTTAAATTTCATTTGCTAAAAGACTATTAAAAAAGGAGACCTATTTCTGAAAAATTGTGTTTTTAATTCAATTTTATCTTCTTTTTTATGCCTAAACAACCTGAATGTGGATTTATGCATTTCATTTTAAAATATACACAATTTTTAAATGTTCAATGCAAATATCGTTTAAAGATTACCTTATCAGGTTTAAACATTAGGTAAACTATTTAATGCAATAGACAAACAGCTGTTAATATAAACCCAGGACGGTAAAATACAATAAAATACATACACATACAATAAAAGAATGTTTCTAAAAAGTGACACTCTAATTATACGAGTTTTAAAATGTATTATAGAGATAAACAAGGGTCAACAGTTCTTACAATTATTATTATTAACACGTTATCGTAAAACTGATTATAATACACTGACCAAAAACTGAACCTAAACTATTTTACATTAGACATTTCAATAAATATGTGGTTTACTAGACCTAGTTTCCTAGTTAGTGCTAGGAAAATGGCAGTCCTCGTGTCACCACATAGTATTCCCGATTTTCTGAAAGTAATGCAATTGCATGTAGGCAATGTTAAAAGTGATTCTGATTTGCAGGTTTTCGCCCAAATTAAGAATATCACTCAGCATCATGACGAATCATTCTACGTGTGCAACTTGAATGATGTGGTGGAGAAGCACAAGATATGGAAGAAGAATCTCCCTGGAATCCAAACTTTTTATGGTAAGTTAGTTGTTTTATTGATTTGAGAGTTTACTAAAATGTTTACTTATTCCAACTTAATTCTGCTGTTTGTCCACCATAAACCAGCAGTTTTCTCTAGTAGGTCACATTTAATTTTCAAAAATAGATATATTCTGATTCTTTTCATCTATGGGCAATGATAACCTTTTCTTGGGTCGTGGCAAAATTGGAAGTTCCCTTCTAATAAGGTCCTGGGTTGTAGATTTTTTCATCTAAGAACATCCTTGAGCTGGTTACTAGCCAGTCCGAAAAAATAAAATTATAACCACTATTCTTGCTCTAGATTTTCTATTTTTTCCTTTAGAACTTGATTTTCTCATCAATATGAAGTTTTTAATATAGTAATCAATGAAGCACACTATGCTTCCTGTTTCTTGCTATCAATGTTATTGGCTTCTAATAGTTTAGTTGGATGGTTCAAACTAATTAGCAAAGACAACTACAGACTGTCCATTCTTAGTGTTGTTATTCACAGAACAAAAATATGGATCATCTTTGGTGTAAGTTATTCTGAAATGATAATAAAGGTCTTAGAACTACAGTAATGGAGAATTTAATAACCACTGGTTAGGGAAGGTCAGGGCAATAATTAAGAGGAGAGTAGCTGAACCGGCAGCACTATACGGCAACGAAATATGGAGTGAAAGAGCAATGATTGTAGAGTGTAAGGTATTTGGAAGCTGCGGAGAAGAAGTTTCTGATGGCGTCGGTCAGGTGTCAATGGCACATCTCCGTGGCATTTGGTGGTCGTCGCAGCCTTCAGGTCTCAAGAATTGCGTGGGAGGGAGAGAATGAGAGATGCAGCGAATGAGAGGGTGGAAGCTCTGGCATGAGGAGCTTGGCAAAGAGGGTGTGTGAGGATTTGGGTGGATGCTTGCGCGGGTGACTGGAAAACAGAGTAGGATTGGTCATGGAGGGCGGAATATGGTACGACGAGGCGGCAGAAGACAGTCTGAGCGAAGAAATTTTGGCGGTATGGGAAGGAGTAAAAGCGGCTTAGGAGAGGGGCAAGGGGGAGTATCTGCTGGCAGTTGAACTGGTTCAGCAGCCCAGCCTGCATATACACGTCGAGATGGTGGGTTCCTGGGAAAGAAGGAAAACTGAAGGGTTCAAAATACCGGATCAAGCCGCCAGAACGGAAAGATGGTTGAGTTAAAAAGCGTACTGGGGAGAAAAGTGTGGGGGAGAAAGAATGTAGTGAAAGAGAAGAGTGAGTGGCAGAATGAATGGGATAACTCTGAAAAGGGAAGCAGCAACTCTGAAAGAGGAGGGCAGGGACCGGTTGCCGGTGTCCTTTTAGGCAGTCAACTGCTGACTGGGTAACATGTCTGCTTGTTTCATGTTCACCTTCATCACTTCTACAATCGTCATCAATCCTCAAATTAATTTAAGTTTTTTTCTCTTTCAGCTGTCAAATGCAACGATGACTTAACCGTCCTGGAAATTCTGGCAGCTTTAGGATGCGGCTTTGACTGTGCCTCAAAAAATGAAATTTCCAAAGTACTGTCACTAGGAGTCAGCCCTGACCGCATCATCTACGCTAATCCGACCAAACCTCTAAGCCAAATTCAGTATGCTTCTAGTGTTGGTGTTGACACGATGACTTTTGATAATGTCAACGAGCTGTACAAGATCCACAAGGCGTTTCCTCAAGCCAGGTAATACTGAAAGCTATCATTGTTACGGACAACATTGATGGTTAAGGCGTATTTTGGTTAAAGTAATTAACCTGAGTATTAAGTTGACTATCTGACTCTCTTTTTGTCGGAATAAGTTAAAATGAGATACACAATGTAAACACTGTCTTCTTCATCATTAATGGATATTTGCGATGTGTTTGCGGAGTTGATTCTCCTGTGGTTCCTACTTTAGTCCAATTTCTTCTTCTTCTTTCTGCCCCTTTCTCCCTCTGTTTTTCCTTCTACTAATAGTTGGAGCAAATGGTTATTTTGTTCTATTAAGGGGTTATCAGCTGTATCCTGAATTTTATAGTATCCAATTCGTGTTGTTTCCTATCGTTCTCCAAGTTTTCTCGTTGTTTTTTTTGCTGTCCATGAGACTTTCAAGATTTCTTGGTTGGTCTACATCTTGCACACCCAGCCTATTCATTGTGACACACTTCAATGCCAAGCCTTCCATACCATACAACAGTACGGATTAAACGTAACATTTAGTAAATTTTTTTCTGAGATTGTGGTCAAAGTCAGATTGTATCTGATTTCTACCAGACCAATCTTTACATAATCAAGTCCCAGAGAATTACTCGCTCTACGTCTTAACTATTATATGAGAGTTTCGGCCAGGAGTCTTTGGAGATCCTTCCTATTGTCTGCTATCAGAACTGTGTCATCCGCGTACCTTATATTCTTGATCAATACACTATTTAATTTGAAGCCTGTTGTCCTTCGAGAGTTTCTTGGAAAATATTTTCATACTAAATGGTAAACATAAGTGGGAAGAGGACACATCCCTGTCACTTCTAAGGATTTTCTGTGCTTTTGTAACTTTGTTGTCAATTCTAACTGCAGCTGATTGGTCCCAGTATAAGTATTCAATACAACGTATATCTTTTTGATTTATGTCAAGTTGCCTCAGCAGTTGAACAAGTGTACGATCTGATCATCATCATCAGCCATTTCTCCTTCAATGCTGAACGTAGGCCTCTTCCAGGTGTTATCTGTCTTACGCGGTGCTAATTAATCCAGTTTCCCGCCACACGTTTAACATCGTCCGCCCATCTGGTCTTCCTCTGCTTAACCTGTCTTCTCTGGGTCTTCATTCCAGGATTCCATTAGTTGTCTTTAGTGCGAGCCACGTGTCCATCCCATCTCTGCTTAGATTTTGTGTTATTGTTATGTTCGACATTCTGTCTCTTTTCTATCAGCATCCAATAACCATCCAGTAAACATAAATTCATCTTTTGTTATAGATTGGTGTTGCGGATAAGATCAGACGCTACTCTGTCCCAATATCCAATGGGCATGAAGTTTGGATGTGACTTTCTTAAAGAAGCTCCAAAGTTGCTGCGTGTTGCCAAGTCGTTAAACTTAGAAGTGATTGGAGTCAGTTTTCACGTAGGTTCGGGTTGTAAAGAGGCTACAGCTTATGGTAGAGCAATTGCAGCAGCCCGTCAAGTTTTCGACGATTCCGCTTCTCTTGGATACAAATTCTCCTTACTAGATTTAGGAGGTGGATTTCCTGGTGCACAAGGAACAACTATCAAAGAGGTAAAAACCATTCGCGTTTCTAAGAAACTTTTTAGTTATACAACCTGAATTACAGATGGCAAACATCATCAAAGATGCGTTATCTCAATACTTCAGTGACCTGGACGTTAAAGTAATAGCAGAACCCGGAACCTTCTACGTGGCATCCGCTTACACTTTAGCCTGCAGTATACACAGCATTCGCAACATCACCAATGACCAGAATCAAGAAATTCGCAGAATGTACTACATCGATAATGGCATATTTGGTAGTTTTAATGGTGTGATGTCGTACCACGACGTTGTTACACCTCTCACTTTGGAGGAATACCCTGGTTGCAAATTGTTGCCTAGCAGTGTTTGGGGCCAAACCTGCGACGGTCTGGACAAAGTTGTGGATGAGGTGTTGTTACCGGATATGCAGATCGGTGACTGGATGGTGTTTGAAGATATGGGCGCATACAGTTTGACGCTGGTCACTTCGTTCAATGGTGCCTCCATACCGAAAGTTTATTATTTGATGACTAAAGAGTTATGGTGAGGAATAGTTTAATTATACTGAAACTCTTTCTAGAAGGATCCATTTGATCTATTTTAGGTCAGCAGCCAGAGACATAATCTCAATCCCTGACAAGAACATTCGAATAATCGAAAATGGAGTTAAATGACATTGTCTCCATCCAGCTACATATCAAACAGGAAATAGGATCTTAAATTCAATAGACAGTAAGACATTCTGTACTAAGTTTCCTTTCTTCGGCTTGCCAATCGAAGATAATAAAGAGACTAGAGCAAATTTGAGTTTCAATCAACCTTAACCTTGTTGATCATGCTTTAGCCAGCTACAACTCGTTAGATATGAGCTTCAACTTGATATAAATAGTGGTAAATATAAAACACAAGATGGATTTTATGATGTTTAGTGATTACTAAACAGATTCAAGATAAGATAGCAGTGACTCACTGTTTTCAGACAGTTGCATATTGGCCCACTATTATGCCACTTTGTGTTGTCAAAATTTAATATTCCTTACTAGATTATCATCCTATTTTAGAAAAACAATCCATTCGTCTTGTTTTGCACGTCTTTTCTTCTAAGTAACCTCTTCTCTTCTACGTCAACATCTTTTAATTTGTTCGTCCTTTATCGATCATCTTCAAGAAATACCATCTTTAAAGGATTCGATATGTTATATGATTTAGGTATCATGAAACCTGTTTACTTTTTAGTATTCTCCAAATGACAGAAAACTCCTGAAGCAGTCTAAAACAATTTCAAAAGCTTCCAAAACACTTAAAAACTCCAGAATGTTTCTAAAGCTGTCGAAAGCCTTCCAAAAGGTTCCAGTTACAGTGTCTAAAGGCTTCCAAATGGTGCTGAAACAGCATCGAAGCTTCCAAAAGCTTTTAGTACAGTCTAAAATCTCTCAAAACCATTCATAACCTTCTGTATGTTTCTAGATGAGTTTACAAGCTTCCAAAAATGTCTATAACCGTCTAAAAGCTTTCAAATGTCTCTAAAGCCTTTTCAAAAACTTCCAAAACCCTATAGAAACACCAAAATACTTCTAAAGCAGTCGAAAGCGTTACAAAAGCTTCCAGAATAATCTAGAAGCTTTCAAAAAGATTCAAAACAGTCTAAAATCTTCCGTATGTTGTCTATTGTCTATAGTAGTTTAAAAACATTCAAAAATCTCTAAAACGTTTCCAGATGCCTCTAAAGCAGTCCAGAACCTACAATATGCTCTTTAAACTGTCCAAATGTCCCGAAAGTAGTCTCAAAAAAATTGAAAAGCTTTCAAAACATTATAGAAACCCTAAACTTCTTCTAAAGCAATCGAAAGCCTTCCAAAACAATCTAGATGCTTCTAGAGTTGTTTAAAACTCCCAAAAAATTCTAGAACCAAATAAAAGTTTTCAAATGTCTCTAAAGCAGTCCAGAACCTTCACTATGCTTTTTAAACTGTTCAAAAACCCTCCAAATACTCCGTAACTTGTTTAAAAAGCTTCCATATGCTCCTGAAGCTTTAAAAAAGACTATAGAATCTCCATAATGCTTCTAAAGTAGTCAAAAAGCCTTCCAAAAGCTTCCAGAACAGTCTAAAAGGTTCCAAATGCTATGAAACTAGTCTAGAAGCTTTTAAAACATTTCGAAACATTCTGAAAGCTTTCGTATGCTTCTAGAGCAGAGCAAAAGCGTCCAAAAATTCCTTTAGTCGTCTAAGTCTTCCCCAATGCCTCTAAAGCAGTCCAGAAGCTTCAGTATGCTCTAAATGCTCCTGAAGTAGTCTGAAAATGTTTTGAAAGCTTCTAAAACACTATAGAAACTCCAAAAGCTTTCAAAAACAGTGTCTGGATGTGTCCAAAAATTTCTAGAACCTTTAAGTTTTCAAATGACTATAAAGCAATTCACTACTTTCAATATGCTCATTAAACTAACCAAAAACCTTCCAAATGCTCCTGAAATAGTCCAAAAAGGTTTCAAAAGCTTCTAAAACACCATAGAAACTCGAAATGCTTTTAAAGCTACCGAAAGCCTCCCAAAATTTTCCAAAACAATCTAGGAACTTCCAAATGCTTTTCAACTAATCTAGTTGCTCTCAAAATAGTTCAAAACAGTCTAAAAGTATGCTTCTAGAGCAGTTTAGAAGCTTCCAAAAATTTCTAGAACCAGTTTTTTTCGAAACTTTTCAAAATAATCTAGAAGCCTCCAAAAGCTTTTAGAACAGTCTGAAAGCTTCCAAATGCTCTTCAACTAGTCTAGAAGCTTTCGAAAGATTTCAAAACAGTCTAAAAGCCTACGTATGCTTCTAGAGCATGTTTAAAAGCTTTCAAAAATTTCTAGAATTGCCTAAAAGTTTGCAAATGCCTCTAGAGTAGTCCAAAACCTTCAATATCCTCTTCAAACTGTCCAAAAACCTTCCAAATTCTCCTGCAGTAGTAGTCTAACAAGGTTTCATAAGATTGCAAAACGCTATAGAAATTGCAAAATGCTTCTAAATCGTCATATTTAAGCTTTAAGTGATAGCAATTTTAGCAAAAATTATTGCAATTTTTCTCTTCTTCAAATTCTTCACTCAAAGCATACAATATTGCCAAGTCTACTAAAAAGCAAAATTCCAAACCTCTTCACGCATAACATGTTTTTCTGCCAGATTATTTATAAACCAAAACAACACAGGAATGCGTTCAGAGTTTCATAAGTGGCTATTTCCTAGCATATTCCATTATTATTAACCTGCTACTTTAAATCATATTTGTGTGACTCTAGTAGGATTCATTCATTTACGCAAACGGAATACTTGAATGAAATTTTTGCCTAATAAAACTATATCTACGTGCTGTAATCAGTGTCTATTATTGCATAACAATAAAAATTTTTAGAATGCTGGGAATGTTAATTGATCACTTAACCTTACAATGCCAGGATGCTGGCCAATCTGGATTTTTCTACATTTTTGCAGAATTTTGTAAATACTTAAGTAATTGTTTAACAAAGCATCTTGACAAATCAGCAACTAGTAATGAGCTGGTCTACAAAAAGACTACTTTTAGTTCAGTATGAAGGATAAAATAAAATTCCAATCTAGATCAATATCTTTTATTTTCTCTAACAATAACTGTGTATGGCTTTGAAAGAGGGCTCAAACCCACAAGACCGTCTGAAATTCCAACCAATCACGACTCAGAACATTCAAGCAACAACACTAACAAACTTAACAGTTGAGGCTTTTGAGCTAGCATGGAATAACAGCGCAGCCCTGGAATCGACTCCCTCATCATTCGTTACTTCCTATTTTGATTTTCGGTTTCCATTCACTTTCGGCTCATGTCCTACCAAAAATTAATAATTGACGTACGAAACGGACGAACGGAACGTTTTAACAGGCTAGTCCTTCTAAAAGAAGAAAGTTTACCCTACTGTAGATAAAACCGTTTTTTTTTTATTATGTAAAATCACTAGTTCGGGGGTGTTTGCTAAAAGAACCCCCTTTTTATTCCTTGTGCAAAGCGCTTAGAGTTTAAATGGTAGTTTACGAGTCAATGTAGTATTATACTAGATTTAAAAGGTTTAGTGTAGAAGCTGTTGGAAATATTGATGATAGTTATGCTGAATATTAAGTTGGAATTGTAGATTTAGTAGTATCTAGTTAATATTGAGTAATTCTTTCTGCCAATGAAAAGACTGAAAGAGAGAGAATTAGGTACTGCATAATTCTTATTTTTACTGTACCATTTCTAACTGTAATTCAGAACAGTCATTTGAAATTCAGAAAGGGTCAGACAGGGTCCGCAGTGTGTAATGTCCTGATTATACCCAGGACGAGAAGAGTTTTTACGTCTAGAAAAAGCTAGCATCTAATTGGTTGAAAACCGTCTACGTCATATCTAGAATCTCACTTGGCCTTTTCTGAACTACATTTGGAAATAGTGTAGAAGCAACACAACAATATTTGGATGATGATCAACAAATTGGATTCTGCAAACTGGATAACACAAAATCTACTATACCTGCATTTGCAACAGAACGATGTTATTTACTTCTCTACTATAAAGTTTGATTTACAATAATATATAGAATGGCCACCAGGTTCTCCAGATTTAACTCTCACTAACACAACAAAAAAAATGTCTATTATGTCGTAACTTTTGCACTTAATTTGTTGAACTAAAGATGACGTTATTAAAAATTAAGTTTACCGTANGNCGCGCGCCNGCGNCTTATGAGANAANCGANCNNCACCGTACATAAAANCAATTTNTGCGANCGTANCGNGTNCTGGAANGTNNTCTGGTCTCCNGNCAANGCANNTTNTTGCNNATNNGNCTNGCTNTAATTANGTCCTTCTCGTCTCCTNNNTCACCTAACCAGTCAACNGGTCCCCATTGAANTTNATCGCGTNCGAATNGGATNTTCCANTNCACAGTACNNGAGCGNGNACGGGNTTCGGNGATCANTCGGGACTGGCNANGCNAAATGANCTGAGCCTANTAATTNGTCCTTTTNAGAGATAAAACTCNNNTCGGTGTGNACATNTNNTNNNCGTTNNCGTTNGGGACAGTCGGNTTAAGGNCAAACNTNCTNAGANTNACNNTNCAAACGCTANNANNGGNATANCNNNCNTGCGAGNCNTCNAGCGCNCACGCGNNNCGACNTCGGTNGTGGNTCTA